>JAQIXU010000255.1:0-45390 GCA_034701245.1 Strigamia transsilvanica
AGTTGTGGAATCGATGTTTGTTTGTCGGTTTTGAAGCCGTTGCTTAAGATCGCGCATTTGATTTCGGAGAATTTTGTAGTTTCGCAAAGGGAGTTTGTTCCTGGCGTGAGGAATTTGAACGATAATTCGTGCACTTTGAGAGATGATTTCATTAAAATTACGTGCGATGCTTTGAGACATTTGCAGTTTTTGTGGAGATTTTACATCTTCCACAGCAAACTTTACTAGATTTTGTTATTTTTCTTGAAAAAGGTACTAAAAAATCCATTTTTTTGAAGTAAGTTTAACAAAATTAGCCATTTTTTATTAAAAAATTTTACGCTTCGGAATAAAATAATTTTGAACAACATTCCGGCGGAAAGCGGAATTAAATTGATATTCGTCGTCGAATACGTCGTCACCTTCACGTCGAGCGACGCAAAAGTTCAATTAATTAAATATTTCGATTTATTTCGTTAATAATGATTGTAATTGCAACATTTGGTGGAAGTATGATCAAATTAAGCAATTATATGCACACCAGCAAGTATGTGCAAATGATTATTAGCATGTTTGCAATAATTAAATTTTCTTTAATAATGGCAAAAATAGTTTGGTATTGAAAAAAGGTTTTTATTTAATAAATTATATTACACTCCATAAGAGCTTACGTAGGTTCTCATTCGGATACTGGATAGAAATATGCTGAGTGAAGTGATGCAAGATTTTACATGTCTATCTGATCCAAGGGATAAACGGTATAAGGGCACGGCCCTGAATGTAAATACAAAAGGAATTATGCCAGCTGCTGCTAAAGTGGTGCTTCTAAATGACACTTCAAAAGAAACTGCTTTAATCTTTTTTAGATTTTATTTGTCAATTATTTGGAGTTACTCTATACAATACAAATACTGAAATGTGTACAGTTATTCCATTTGTAGAGCAAATCCAGTGTTATTAATTACGTTAACATTCGTATTTATGGGTACAACATTGAAACTTATACCCGCCGGCCCAACACGAAGCACCATCACCTGTTTTGCTCTGTTGACAAAAGGACTCTCCTTTGTTACAAGAACCTTTGCAAGCCGGTGCAGTTCCATCCCAACGACAACCTGCAGTCACTTCATTCAACGCCACAACCATTAGAAAAGCAAAAAGAAACAGGTACAGCTTCATACTGCTGACTAAAACAGAAAAAAAATATTTTTATTAAAAAGCTGTCTTGGCTAGAAACAGAAAAATTGTTTGCTATTGAAAAGAGGTTTTCATTTAATAAATCATATTACACTCCAAAAGAACTTACCTAGGTCCTTACTTGGATACTGGATAAAAATATGCCGGTGGAAGGAATGAGCTTTTCTTGCTTCAAGTTGGTCAGTTGTGGAAAACTATACCTTCTGAAGTTAATGCTGCACAATATATAGGAATATAGTTCCTATTAGCATGACTCAACTGTGTGTGGTAATAATGATCATAATTGCAGCATTTGGTGGAAATATAATCAAATTAAGCGATTGATATGCACTCCAGCAAGTGTGCGAAAATGATTATCCAAGTTGCACCATTTACTGAAAATGAGGAAAATAAGGAAAATAAGAAAAAATACATTTTTATCTGTGCCCAGAGATGTTTTTTAGAATCTTGGGCTGGGACAATAGTCCCCTAGCCGCACTTCCTCCTTAGTCCGGCCCTTGTTAAAAGCAATAAAGTATTGGAAATCATTTAAAGCATAGAAGCACAATAAAGAAAAGAGTGTGTTGGCTATCAATCATACAAACAACATATGTTACTTCGTTATATTTTGTTTATTTTTTATTTTGTTTATTTTATTTTATTTTATTTTATTTTCTTCATTTTATTTATTTTAATTTAATTTTAAATTTGGTAGAAATATAATCAAATTAAGCAATTATATGCACACCAGCAAATGTGCAGAAACGATTTCCAAATTGCACCATTTACTGAAAACGCACACAAATTAATAAACGAGCATACGGTGAAAAAGTGCACTTTTAAATTGAAGAATTGCGTTTTAAATAAGGAAAAATACATTTTTATCTGTGCCAGAGGTGTTCTTTAGAATCGGGGGACCGGGGCAATGGTCCCCTAGCTGCCCCCACCCCTTATTCCGGCCCTGGTTAAAAGCAATGAAGCATTGGAAATCATTTAAAGCATAGACGCACAATAAAGAAGAGAGTACTGTGTTGGCTATCAATCAAACAAACAACATACGTTACTTTGTTATATTTTGTGTATTTTATTTTGTTTTTTTCTTTTTATTTTATTTTATTTTATTTTATTTTGTTCATGCACAGACATAAATTTCTGAATAGCTAATTGCTTGTGCGGTCTGTTGATGGAAGTTAAAAGCGGTTAGTTGAAGCAAAACCCACAAAATTGTTACGCAAGAGATTTAAGGGGCAGAAATTTTTAATCTGGAATAACGAATTAAATAAAACAAAGTAAAAAAATCTACTATTCAAGGAAGCAGTTGTCCTTAAACAACTATAGTCTTAGCCTCCAAGAAATATATTTAATTTAGACATTAGATATTAAAAAATCAATTTATATATCTATATTTTTATGAAAACATATAGAAATGTACATTAAATAAATTGTAAGTTACAATAAATAAACTTGTAGAAAAAGGTGTCAGCGAGCTCTATTTTGTACATCTTTTAGAAATTTTACACCTTTTACACCATTTTACACTATTTTAGTTCACACCTCTTGGTTACACCTTTTTAGTTAAACGTAACGACGTAAATTTCACAATTAAAGTGTGATTGTAATGACACAGATGCCAATAAAAGAAGATGGCAATTAAACGGGTGATGAAAGTTTTTCTTTTTTCTTTTGAGATTTTCATTTTTTTGTTGTTGTAATTTTTAACCTTTTTTTAATTTTTAATTTTTTTGATCTATTTCTTTTACTCTATTTATTTAATTTACTAGAAAAATAGAATTTTGAGTAGCAGCCAAACTCGCCCACAGTTTGATGCAATCATCATTAAATAGTGCTGACGTGAACATCATCTTCCATATTCAGCTGTCAGTTACTATGAAATGAAATAAATGTACGAAGTGGAATAAATTTATGAAATGAAATAAATTTATGAAATGAAATGAAATGAAATGAAATAATGAAATGAAATGAAATGAAATGAAATGATGAAATGAAATGAAATGAAATGAAATGAATGAAGTATCTTTACAAAATGCAATTTTTTTATGAAATAAGAGATGAAATTTAATAACCTTTTTTACAATAAGTAATTATACAGATCTAAACACTATGTTAAACTATGAAATAATAAATGGAATTTTTAATATTTTTCTTTACATGTAATTTATACGGTCTAAATAGAGAATGTAGATCCATCACATTTGTACAAAAATTTAAAATACCGGTATTTAAAATGCAAATCTATTTTTCGCAATCTAGACTATTTTGTATTTTGTATGTATTTTGTATTTTGTAACCGAAGCATTTTGAACAACATTATGTCTTTGAGACAACAATCACTTCAGTCAACTTCAAAGGCGATGGGCAGAGTGTCTGTTTTGTGTTATTTTGAGGATTGAGTGGGCGACTTTTATTTCATGTATTTTAATTTCATTTATTTTATTTTAATTTAATTTAATTTAATTTAATTTAATTTATTTTAATTTAATTTAATTTTATTTCATTTATTTTAATTTCATTTTGTTGAATTTTTTAAATTTTAAATTTTTAATTTTTCGTTGTAGGTTTTCATGTTTTTGTTGTTGTAATCTTCAAAAGAGTGCGCGGAGAGGTAATTAACATAACAAGATGAAAGATAGAAATGGGAAAACAAGAAAAGGTGAAACCGGAAGTGTAACTAGGTGAATGCGCATAGAGCGCGCAAATTAGGATTTTAAGAAAAATAGGGCCCCCCACCACAGTCTGAAGACAGGTCCGTGACAAACCCTTTTTTAATTTTTAATTTTTTGGATTTATTTGTTTTACTGTATTTATTTATTTTACATGAAAAATAGAATTTTGAGTCGCAGCCAAACTTGCCCACAGTTAGATGCAATCATCATTAAATAGTGATGACGTGAACATCAGCTACCATATTCAGCTGTCAGTTGCTATGAAGAGATTTCTCTCTATTTCTCAAATAAAATCAAATGAGAGGCTTAATTTCTGATTATATGCATATGTAATTACACAATGCTTAATTATATAAATTGAAGAGATGTAAATTATTATTCTCTTTCTATAAATCTCACAAACAACGGTTTGTTGTAATATTTTGAGCCATCGGACTCTTTATGTCAATTCAAATTCCGCGCAGCCTGGTGGCGAGTTTCATTACTACGGTTTTATAACTGGCACAAATGGAAGTAAGAAAGCGACTATCTTCATTTCAAACACAATTTTAAATTTAAATTTAACCATGCAGGGAATGATGAAAAAATAGACTTTTATATTTTGTTTTAATTTACTTTAATTAAATACCTTTAAGTTCGTGTGATTATTTCAGTGGAAAAAAAAAGAAAAAAGAACCACACGGTAGAAGTGAAACTTGTGGGCTTTTTGTTTTGAGTAGTGCTTTTCTATTCTCCACAAATGTCGTTTGACGCAAATATAAATTGATAGGAGGAGTAGCAGTGTTTTCTTTGTTTTTAACGTTGTGCAGAAGCAATATGTTGGATTGTTCTGCCACTGCATCTTTAAGCTCGGCAGAGTGAGTGCACAGTGAGCCTAAAGATGTTTATTTTATTTTTTATTTCATCTATACACTTAATCGTGGTTGTATTGGGCCACTTTAGGTTTATTTTCTTCACTTTTCAACAGGTTTTTTTTTCAATTTTTGTTTGATTTTTGGCAATTTTTAACAATTTTAATCAGTTTGACAGTTTGTGTTCGATTTTGTTGTTTTTTGATGGATTTTGCTTGGTTTTTGGTCGAATTTGTCTGATTTTTGGCGATTATTGATCGAATTTGATTGATTTTTGGCAATTTTTGATCGAATTCGTTTGATTTTTGCCAATAATTGATCGAATTTGTTTGATTTTTGGCAATAATTGATCGAATTTGTTCGATTTTTGACAATTTTTTGATCAAATTTGATTAATTTTTGACAACTTTTTACAAATCTCTTGGATTTGGAATTCGGAGGAGACATTCATACAGACTGCAGCCGGCACACAATTAAAAAATAGATTTAGAAATTATGAGCCACTTTAAAAAAAATAATGAGAAACAAAGACCGCCACCCCCTTAGAAAAATGTTCATCCGATAGGATGAACTGGGCAAGCTAGTTTTCATTAAGAATCTTCTTCTATTGATCAAATACAGACTGCATTTCATAGTAAAAAGATAACAGTCTAGTAAATTATGATTGAAAAGACATGTTAATGGCAAATATCAAAGCTCTGGATCTAGTTTGAAATATAGAAGAAATAGTATCTCTTTTCAACATGTAAGACCATGGGAATCCAATCTGAAAAAGGGCCAAAAGAATTCTGGGCTGCGATTCATGCCACGGACAGATCTTCCGATTGCCAGTCGGGGATACTAACCATTATACTATCGAGGACTTTGCTCAGGCCAGTTGAAGGCACGGGTGACTGGATGACCACCTAGGGTGCCGAATTTTTTCCGGATAATAAGAAATTGAGGTTATCTCAATTGGCCTTGACAGACAGCGAGCTCTTGGTACATTTGAGGAATCGAATGTTTCACACGTGATTTCGCTTTTTACGAATCAATCTATTGGTAATCCGAGACGGATGCCATCGCACGACATCATTATTGCATTGGGTTAAACGTGTGCTCACAGGCTGAGGGAAGCTGCTAATGGCAGCTATTGAAGTTATTTTGAATTTATGTTTTAGTTATTAATTTGTATGACATTTCCATTAGTTGAGCGGCCACCGTTGTTCTAATTGAAATCACATAGAACATTTACTGCTAATGCACAGCTGGACCCAAAATGTGCAGTGGGAAGTTAGAATACTTTGGAGTTGCATTAAAAGTAGACAGAATTCTAATCTTTTATTCCCACACTGAATTTCCATTGAACTTGAAAAAATGCTCCATTCGGTAGCTATGTATTAAAACTGCCTCCCAGACCCCATTGCAGGCTCCATTCTTAACGAATTCCAATAATGTTCTAGTACGGCCATTCTCAGAATGTGCTCCGCGGAGCCCTAGGGTTCGGCGAGCTACTTCAAAGGACTCCGTGTAATTTTTTTAAAAAATTATAGTTTTAAATCCCCTAAAAATGAAATTATAATTATTTACCGCTTTGAAAGTTTAGAGACTTATTTAATTAATGATCTAAAAAAAATCTCCAACAGTTAACTCAAAATATTAAATAACACTTCGATGCAAGCCATTGTCGATTGGCAAACCAATAATTAGGGAACCACTGGGCTTCGTGTAAATTCGTATGCTTTTGGAAGGCTTTGCAGCTCCAAAAGTTTGAGAACTGCTGCTCTAGTAGATAGAGAAGGGAGTGGAGTTGCTTGGGTTGGGGTAGGTGTTCTTAGCTCACTGTACAGTAGTGAGTCACTACTAGTGACAACAGCTTAGGGGAAAAGCCGATACTGACATTTGGCACGTTCAGACCAGAGTTTTCGGGTTAATATATATAGGCAAATAACATAAGAACCACTTCATAGTCATGTTGATACTTGATGTATTCATGCAAGTGGCCATTAGTTTTTAAAAGGAATATTTAAGATATTAGTATGATGATGAAGCAAATCTATTGTCCACACATCCTGAAGGTTCTGTTCCGTTTTTAGCATGTTTATCCATGAGGGAAAATCAATATTAGTAAGGAAATTGTTGTGCCAATTATTTTTATATTTGCATATTTTGGTTAGATTCTTCCCATAAGTGACCTTCATTCAGTGATCACCTGCCCAATGCAACTTATGACTTTATGTAGAAAATGAGAGTGCAATAATATGTATTGGGCAAAATTAAGCATCACTTGTTCACATGTATTGTGCCAGAAGATTTGTTTTTTTAATTAAGGAAATTTAAAATTTTATTTAAAAAAATAACCTCCCAGTCTTAAAAGAATTCGCTCTTGGAGGTGCAGATTGAATAGTTTGAATAGTCACTCTGTGCATCTTTTGTGTGGACAAGGACAATTAGATTACATTCTCATCTATTTCAAGCATTCCTTCTGATTAGATTAAAAATTTGTTTTGTTGATACAATAAATTGAAACTGAAACTTTGTATGGCTGTGTGCAACTTATTTATGGGGTTCGATCACTTTAGCGAAATTCATTATAGCGAAATAATATGCGGGCGGGTCTATTCGTTCTCGACTTATTTTTTACTGATATTTTTGTCTATTTACTTACTTGAGGGATGTTTAGAAATCAGCCCGGAGCGCAGCGGAGGGATCTATGCATAACGCAGCGAAGCATACATAAAAAACATGAATTTTATTCGCTAAAACATACTGTTTCGCTAAAATGAGATTCGCTATAACGATGTTCGCTAAAGTGAATCTAGCTCCTTATTTATCTACTGATTGAAGCATTGGCATTCTAATTTTGATGTATATGGATTGGGGAGACAAAAATACAATTTCTCTTTAAGAATTTCACTTGAATGCTTTTCCATTGGAAGGCATTGAAATGACAAAGTGCTTTCAATCTCCACCTTCAAAAGCACATTTCTTTTATCTTTTCTATCTAAAGTACCTTTTGGCAGCGTGTGTAATGTTTTTGTTTTACTTTATCAATTTTCAAAAGATATTTATACATAAGCCATGAATTGTTTCCTTTTAGAGTTGTTCTATGCTCCAGGTCTATCAGCGCCTGCGATTTTTTTGCACGCCCCATCCGACTTCCTCACATGTTTATAAATCGTATTTAAAGTGCATTAAAGCACATGTTTTCTGTCATAGACGTTGTACAATTGCGGTCATAAAAATTGTCACATCTTTCCGTTGAGAGCATGGCTTAGAAGCGACAGTTTTTTTTTTACCATGATTATACATTAGGCTAAAACCTAGCTAAAACTTATCTGAAACTTGCACACTCAAAAACACACGCGCAAAACTCGTTTTTCACTAGTTTTAGTTTCTGAATGCACCTAGTGTTTTGAATGCGCGAAAACTTAAAATTTTATCGTTCCTGCAGCATTGAAATTGCGTGAGGTTGACGTTAATTTGAAGTGAAAGTTGACTGCCACATACGGAATGTTTCTTGCGTGTAGCCAATGAGAATAATTTAAAGTCTCACCAACTCATGTTTATGGAGACGAGATTTAATTTAAATGATAATGTTGGCGTGAGAAGGTCTTGACTGGTTATATGCAACATGTGTAGTTTTAAGTCATGTTCACACATGTCCTGATGTGGAAACAGAAACTGCTTTGGGTATTGCAAGTGCTAAAGGTGTATTGCATACAGCAGAAGATATATCGACACCTCCCCAAGTCTAAGTCTATCCTATCATTACACAACTGGGTCTTACTTGTTTTTCCTTGCATGGCATTGCATTGTTTAGTCCAAACACAAGTATGGAGTACTGTCTACAGACAAATTTGTGAATTATTTCGAATATAAGCTGCGACTTGTAATCGAGGGCGACTTGTATTCCAAACCTTGATTTTTTGCCGCGACTTATAATCGAGGGCGACTTGTAATAGAGGGCGACTTTTATTCGAAGAAATACGGTATATCGTACTCATAAAACGATGTTTTATTTTGGTTTTTGTATATAAACTTGAAACGTCCGATTACGCAAACAAATCGGTTTTATGAACACCCATGTCATCTGATTACTGAGGATAATCAGCGCTGAACTGTACATCTGTAGAAGTGACCAATGGGATCACTTTCCTTCCTTTTGCATTTTCCTTTTGAGATAGCAATATGATCTGCGCAAGCGTAATCCAATAGTCATCACATTAACCTTTGACATGGCACTGCTAAAAATAAGAAAGTTCTTTATTGATTT
The DNA here is from genome assembly GCA_034701245.1 of Strigamia transsilvanica. Taxonomy (NCBI): domain Eukaryota; kingdom Metazoa; phylum Arthropoda; class Chilopoda; order Geophilomorpha; family Linotaeniidae; genus Strigamia; species Strigamia transsilvanica. The sequence goes on from JAQIXU010000255.1 coordinate 8,946, forward strand.
ACCTTATGGAAAAGGAAGAATAGAAAAGATTTTACTTATTTATTCACATCCGCCTGGTGACAGCATAGGGAATAGCCAATCTAGTAGTGGATATGAGTTACAAGGAAATTGGCTGGCCTTACTGTTTTTGATTAAACATTGGCTAACTATCCTGCAATCAGATACGAAGAAAGTTGTAAAAAGAAAATGAAAGCATAGCAACAAGTATCAGATAATCGAAAACACTGAAGCTTTGCCAAACGAGATGTGTTGGGGGAGTTTTGGTTTCACTTTTAATGATGTACTATTTTGTAAACACGTTTTCTTTATACTAAATGAAGGAATCAACGGCTCGATAAAAACGGGCATTTTCGCAACAAATTATACGACTCAACTTGTTTTTCTCACTAAACGACCTCGAAGTGCTGAAGGAGAAAAATCTCTTTTTTTCTTCACAATTTAATTCTAAATTAAGAAGCATTAAATAATAACAAGCTAAGAGGAATTTCAAACACCGTAAAAGTCCTATTAGTTTCCTCTATCTGTAAGACAATGCGGATTAAATTTAAAATCCTTTAGAAATCCCTTAGAAATGATTTTTCAATGTGAATGTGAATGTGATATAGTCCAAAAAATGGATTTTTGGTCCAAAAATGGATTTTTTTGGTCCAAAAATGGATTTTTTTGTCCAAAAATGGATTTTTTGGTCCAAAAAATGAATTTTTGGTCTAAGAAACCGGGACATCCATAAAATTGCCCAAAAAATTCCACATCTCGAGAATTCAAATTTTTAACATTTCGGGAAATCCCGAATCTCGAGAATTCATATTTTCATCATTTCGGGAAATCCCGAATCGCGAGAATTCAAATTTTCAAAATCCCGAATCTCGAGATTGTGATTTTCTCGGGAAATACCCAACTCTACTCATAACCACATTCCTGCAGTGGAAATCAGTCTGCTGACAGAAATTTTGTCAACAGAAAAAAGTGGTACTCACAGATTTCATTCCAGTCTTGGAATGTCTTCGATATAAGTTCTGGCCACAGAAAAACTAACTTTCTGACAAGTCGATGCAATTGAATGCTGACCTTCATTTCCAGGCACAGAAACTTCGTCGGCACAGAAAATAGTAACCGATCGTAATCGGTCTCTACTATTTGTGACCGGTTGTAATTTTTCTTAACCGAAATTACAAGTCTATACACGCAGAAAAGTCTATGGGCATGGAGTTCTCCATATTTCACTGTATTCTTTAATTCTGTCAATAGTGAGATGAGACCTGAAGGAAAAATACTTTTTTATCTTGCGTTTCATTCGGTCTAATCCTATTGCCTTTTGATGCCAACTTGGGTTATACAATTTGTAACGATCGAATCTGTCAAACACATGACAGGCAAACAAAGCGAGTTAATGTATACACTGCTTTGCATGTCTTTTCCTTTGTGTCAGACATTATACTTGACAGGAAGCGATACGTGGCGTCAACGCGAGTGAATAGGTGGGCTGAATGTGCAATCTGCCGAATTAAGTTGAAGCGCCATTCTGTCTGATGGATATTTATTTATTTATATTTTCAAACAGACGTTTCAAATATTTGATAAGCCTGCTTCTCGTGGCGAATTTCTTCTTCTTTGTATTTTATTATTTCCGACATTTTTTTAAAATTTTATTTTAGGCTTATTAAAAAAATATATAAAGATTTATGGCGAATTTATCTCTCTTTTTGCCTCTGCGACAAATTGGTCTGCGGATTACAACAGGACATATATCATGAGTGAAGAATTGGAGGATTACTCACTTTAATCTAGTAGTTTGAACCATATTTTGAACATTAGGCTTAAAAAAAGATGTAGCGGGGGCCATTACATTACCGTGCGGGACGGCTATGAAATATTATAGTTCTTAAAAAAATATAAAAATATATATTACGATGTAAAAATGAAAATTTATTTACGGCATTTATTTATTTTTAATTTTATGTGTTTTTATTTTTATTTTTAAATATTTTTTATTGTTCTGTAATCCCGCACCGAATTAGAAAAGATGGCGGCGTTGAAAAACCGTATCCACGTGTAGAATTTCTATAATTAAAAGCGAATTTTAAAAGAAAAAGAAGCGAGAAAGTTGCGTATGCACTTGTTAAACACGACCAAGCATCCGATTGATCATCGTTGAACAAACAACGCCCACGTTTGTGTTGACAGTTACTCGACTCGCTTCCATCGATGTAAACAAGTCCCGACATAGCTGAATTACATGGCGCCCAATCACGTGACCTATTCACACCCCACTGTGCATGTCGCTCAATCCCACAAAATTAAATTCATTTCCATAAAAAAAATAAATCTTTCTAAAAAATAATTTAAAAAAGTAAAAATAAAAATTTAATCCGTAATTATCCGCAGTCTCCTCGACAGCTTCTCCAAGGAGTAACTAGTGACCATAGCAACGGTAACAAACTACCGGCGACGAGAGACAAGCGAGCTCCATCCGAGAGGATTGTGGGAAGACAGCGACAGCGACAGCAGCGCCACCGCCGCAAGTCCAAGAGCGAGAACGGGCAGCGAACAAAGAAAGCGAGAAGACCATCCGCGAGTTGCCAGACTCGGGTGTACAGGAGACAATGAAGGGAATGAAGCAAGACGAGTCCGCCCGCATTCACAAGGCGCAGAATTCGGCGCAAAATCAACGTTTCCGCGATCAAGTCACGTTCACCGTCAGCTGCTTCGACGACGACCTCGCGGCAGACAATGCGGCCGAGACCGGCGACGGCACGCAGCGGCAGCGGCAGCGGCCACAGCCGAACACCGTCGATACTTGTGTTAGTATTGTGATCGATCCGGTCGAGGAGGAACAGATTGGCCATTTAGACGAGCTGAATGAGCAAATTAAGAGTCTGGCTCATCCCACGACACCCGATTCAGGTAAATGTGAAGAGTTTTTAGTGTTTTCGAACGGGATTTTCATTATCTCGTCTTGACGGTGCGACGTGTGACGTCATAGGCAGACCCTCTGCCGATTTATCATTCGCGCGTGTGTTGTCTTACTCGGTATCTAATGGCTTTTATTCGGTTACGGTGACTAGATGCGCGGGGTAAAATGGTGAGGTAAAGGATGGAGGTTGGGGTATAAATTTTTTTTTTAAATTTTGATGGTAATGGCGCAATTGGTTGGGCTAAATGGCTTATTTTCTTTATGTGGATTTTGGTGCTTTGAATATTCATTTTTGGATTTTATCCGGGCAAGGTGAGATCGGAAAACTCAAAATAATTAATTAATTATTTTTTTTTCGTATGGCGAACGTCCGGCAGGTGGTGGATCTGGGTTCAAATTCGTGACTGGTTGGGGTCCGGTACCTCAAGTATTACAAATCGCCACTCTCGGCTGCGACTACTATTGAAGAAATAGTTGTTCTGTTCATTCAAAATGAATGTAGAAAGAATGGAATTACATTCAACCCTCGCCTTACGGCCTAGATAGGTTCCGTAAAAGTTGGCTGTAACGCGAAATGCTGTATAGCAAATCGGGGGCAATTCCTTCTGATTTTTGGCCGTATATCGAAAATATTAGGCTGTAAATAAAAATTTAGCCTTAATGGCACAAGGCCGTTATGACGAAAATCCATATAAAGAGCGGCCGTATAACGAGGGTTGAGTGTACTGTCAAATGAACGTAGAACAAATGGAATGACTGTAAAATGAACGTAGAACGGATGGATTGACTAGGTGCATTCAATTAAGTTTCGTCTAAATTTTCGTGTCGAATGAATTTTTAGACGAAATGGTGGATCTGGGTTCAATTTAGTGACTTCTGCTGTTCTAGATGTTTTGTTAACTCAAGTTGTTGCGAATATGTCACTTTTTCTTTAAGATTTAGACCAGGGGGTGAGGGGGGGGGGCAATAATTTTTATTTGTTTTTTTTGGGGGGTGTGGGGTGGGATTTGAATTGGTTTTTTTTTATTTTCGTATTGAATTGATGGTTGGTTGATCTGTAGATGACAGAAGCAGACTATTGCTTTTAAGTTGGGATGGATGGTGAATGGAAGGCTGAATTGGTTGCAGGGGGTGGTGTTGTGCAGGGTTTCCTCTTATTAGAAATCGATGAGATTTTCCAAAATTAAAGAAGAAATTGCCTTTTTTTTAAAAAAAAAAAAAAAAAAAATTTTCTATTTCTTCTTTGCATTTTGAATTAAAAATCTGTCAAAACTTTTGGAATTTATGTCTGATTCAATTTAATTAATTTTTTACTTTTTTCTATTTTAGTTGACCCAAAAAGTGAGGATCCATTTGTCAATCCAGAAATCAAACTCCAATCCATTCTGGTAAGGATGACTTTTATTGCTATAAATCAAATTCCCATTGATTTTTTTCTTATCTCAACAATTTGATGCTCATCAAAGATCCAATGTAGAAAAGGTTAATTCCTTAGATACCCTGGAGTTATAGGCTTGGAAAACCTTTGAAAAACAGTGAGAAAATTAGATTGACTTGAAGAGCACTTGTTGTGCAAAATGCTTTGTTTTGCAGGCTCTACACTTGTTTCATGGAGTTTTCCAATTTAACTCTTGAAGCAACCCTTGAATTCAGTTAGCCAACAGTTGTGCGCATTTAATGACAGTAGGATTTAAATCCTTAATGCTAGCGCTTAGCGAGCGAACCTTTGTCACTTCGGTGAGATTTTGCCTATCAGCACAAGTTTGTCTCCATGAAACTCAATTGTCTCGATGATGACCACACCCCCGTGGTCTGAAAGAAGCAATAGCGCATCTTCAGGTTGACGTCATTACAGTGGACCAGGTCAGGTGACTGGAGATCAATAGAGCAGCATAGTTCTGTGCAGGGCCAGCTCCAGGTCTAACAGCACCCTGTGGAAGTTTTTTGTGTGCCCTGTTGTACATTGTTTTGAATGCTCCTGGTGATATTTGGGCACAATACACTCAACTCTTGCTTAACGGCCTAGATAGGTTCCCGAAAAGTTGGCTGTAAAGCAAAATGCTGTATAACGAATTCGTTATGGAATTTCCCGATTTTTGGCCGTATATCGAAAATATTAGGTCGCAAATCGAAATTTAGCCGTAATGGCACAAGGCCGTTATGGCGAAACGCCGTATAAAGAGCGGCCGTATAACGAGGGTTGAGTGTAATGCACCCCATGAGTCTTGGCACCCTATCTTAAGCCGGCCCTGGTTCTGGGAGTTTCTTCAGGGCTACCACCTGGTTGAAAGACCATCTTGGCAACATCAGCAGTGTGGCACGAATTACCGTTACATCTACGGCCTTTAGGGGACAAGACCATAATAAGTGTCAAATGCTGATTTTATTCAGCTGGAAGAAATTATCTTTTTAATATCCGGTGCGGCGTTAATAAACTTGTGCGGTGAACGGACAGTGCTGAAGACGATGGACCTGCATGTTTCATTAGGGAAGGGATGCTGTGGCGCTCTGTTGATTTGGTGGCGGCCTGTTCCACCATGTGTTAGAAAATTTAGAATCAATTTTGTACTTGGCTACTACAAAAATCAAACCGAATACACTCAACCCTTGTTATACGGCCGCTCTTTATACGGCATTTCGCTATAACGGCCTTCGGAAAGTATGGCACTTTTCGATTCACGGCCCACAATGTTTCGTAGACCATTGAATTATAATTTCACATTTGATCCTGTAAATACAGCATTTGCAATCTATATGAGGATTTACCGGTCTTCCTTTGTAAGGGGAACGTGTAATTAAGAGTCGGTTTATGAATATGTATGAGTTATATTAAACACTCATGCATATTCATTTTAAAGAGCGGTACGCCTAAACGTTAGATTTCAACGGAATCGATTTTCCTCTGTACACACAGAAGTTTGTTTTCCAATTACATTTACTTGAAATTTTGCTCAGGACTCGGGGTTTGCACACTGTGTGAGTAAGTTAAACAAAGTTTAAAATGTTAGATTTATAATTCAAATTTTGCAAGTTCCCTACGGAGTCCAGTCTGTTGTCGTATGAGCTGACTAACTGTAAGCTTCTCAGCAGTGCATTTACTTCCATGGGATTTACAGTTATTTGAAGGTTTGCAACAGTGGTCATGATGTCATTTCTTTAAGCCAATCACTACTAGAAATTAGAAAGGGCAATGTGTGTTACCAGGGGAAAATAACTTGGCATTCTAACCTAACATATCTTAGTGCATCTTGCCTTGTGCTAAATATGGCAATTGATCTTCTTTGTCTGAGAAAACATCCTTGTAAGCAAAAGATGAGAACCTATGGAGGCCCCTTGGCAGTCGAAATCTTGGGGCCCCCATCGCAAATTAAGAAAGCTTGACTGTAATTTTCTTTCAATATCAAATCAATATTGTTTTGATCTGTTGGTGTTGGGCCCATAGGCCAGTGCCTACTGTGCTGTACTTGGTAATCCAGCACTGTCAACCAGCAGAGTTGGCTCTACTACAGTGGAACTTCGCATAACGAGCATAATTCGTTCCAGAGTGTTGCTCTTAATGCGTAACACTCGTTAAGCGAAACAGGGGGACTCCCCGAAAAGGGGGAGAACGTCACTCACTATGCGAAACATAGCTCGTTAAGCGAGTCATTTTTAAAAAAAATTTTATCGCTTGTTATGCGAATTACTTGTTGTGCGAGGTGCTCGTTATGTGAGGTTCCACTGTACTTTGAAAGTAGTACAGTAGAGCCTCGCTTATCCGGCCCTCGCTTATCCGGCACTCCAAAGCATTTTTCCCTGTTAATAGACACTTCCTACTAGTATATAGAAGAGGAGAAAAGGGCTTGATAATTTGTAATTGTATGTGTTCCACCAACTCTTATGTGTCATCTTTTTTGTAAATTGAGATTCATTCCTTGCCTGTGGGAAGTAAAAATAATTACAAAAATGGATAGGTATTGGAAAAATGTGTAATGGATCCAGATGAATGAACCATCAGAAGAAAGGGCACAGTTTCCATTAGTTCTTGGACATATAGAGAAATCAATTGAGAAACCATTCACTTGTAGCATAAGGAAATGACAACTGGGGATGGAGGGTACAGATTTATTGCTACTGACTATGATTGGTATAGAAAAGCAGTGCCACTTAGTTGTAGTGGCAGAAATGAATGCAGGTAGGTGGAAAATGTGAAATTGTTCTCTTGGTGCATACCAGTCCAACACTCAGTAGTGGTACAGACTTAATTCTTGGAATTAAATGATTCACCTAAAGAAGAAATAGTTGAGATTATTAATCTCTCCAACCGTGTGCTGTGCAATTATCCTTATTGATTTTCTCTTGGTGGAACCCTGCAACTAAGATCTTATCTTCATCTGCACTGCAAAAAATTGAATTTCTTTGGGAATTTATTTCAGAATCAAGTGTTTTTTTTAACTTTCTGATTGTGCTGGATACAGTTTAAAGAGCATTAGATTTTGCATGAAATGTCTGGCTCCCTTAGCTTACTCTAATTGAACAAGAGTGCTTCAGCTCAACTCAGTTAGAGGTAGAGGTATTATGTGCTACTGCTTGTTTCCATTGATCAGAAAACTCAAGATGTTCATTGGCTGATACAAAGTGTGTGGGGGAAATGGATTAACTGCATTTGATCTTGAAGGCTAAAATGACTTTGCAGACTTTTATTGCTTTTATGAGATGTTTCGCATCACAGTTAATATACGTCACTGAATAACTGGTAGTTTTAGGGGTAGGTAGGCTAGGGCCTTTGTCTGGGGTTCCATCACATCATAGATAGTATATTTCAGGGGTTTCCAACTAAAAAGTGTCCAAGAGCCAAAATTTAATCCACGAGTCTAGTGGCGGGCTGCATCATAATCAGCTGAGGTAGGAAAAACGAAAGACGAAACTTAAAAACATGAACTTTACTACAGAAGAGTACTTTTCCACAAACCTTCGCGGGTCGCAAGAAAAGGCATCGCAGGCCGCCTGTTGGAAACCCCTGGTATGTTTCATCGACACGGCATTTCGGAACTTTGGGAGGTAACATGCTTACAAGAAAACTGATCAGGTTTTGTCTTGCTGTGGTCTTGAAGGCTCCCACAATTTTTCAGATGAAAATCAGTAAAGACCAGGACCACTCCAGGTCTATCAGCACCTTTTGTGGTTTTTCTTGTGCACCCCGTCGTTAATTGTTTTGAATACTAGTCGGTGGATTTTGGGTGAATTATTGCACCCCACAAGCCTTGGTAGTCACAGTTTACCGATATCAAGGAACATCGGTGAAGCGTGCAACTTGTTATTGTTACTGTGTATGTTTCACTGACTTTCCTTGATGTAGATCCAATGTGGTTTTTTTAGGGAGCTGAACTTGCATTTACACATTTGCCTTGGGCCTTGCACATGTTAAAAACACAACTGGAATGACTTGCACTTGACAATGAAAGTCTGCCAAGTCACTGCAGCATTCAAGATCGAAGGCAGTTAGGGTTGAGGAAACATGTTGACATCTTTATAGGTAAACACTGTTGTATCTCTTCCATCACCTGGTGAAACCTGCTAAAATAAAATGGAAAAGTGTCTGCAATGGCGATGAATGCATCCAAAGCAGTGACATGCAAATATCTAGGGCAGTGTCTGAGAGTGGGCACGTTGGCAGTGTGTTATACAGCAGCACTTGTGAACACAAGTGTGAACCTACCTTAAAACTATGTAATGTAGCGGACCGGTATTTTTTGTCCCAATGTGTTACGGACCAGTATCATTTTTAGTTGCAATTTTGGAAATTATGCACCTGTTGGTTCTATAGAAGCGCTGTTACTGTATACAGTGTCATGAAGAAAAATGTGATTACCCATTTAATTTACATTGTGAAAATCCAATCCAGTGTGACCCTTGGTCAGTGCATTGCAATAATGCGTTTCATGGAACTGCATGTGGTTCCTATTATGTGGGAATCCCTGGAGTTCTGAATTGCAGCAACTAACTAATCATGAGTTGCTGTCACTTGTAATACTGTGCAAGTGACACTTATGTTATTAACCCATGTGGTGTTAGGTCGTAGTCGTACAGTAAATCAAGTAAATCAGTTGGTTACTGACACAATTTGTCAACAACTGAAGGTTCACTTGAAGTGTGATCTTCAACTTGAAAGGATTTCCTGTCTATCAATAGTGAATGAAGCAATTTTCTTATCAAGATAAGGAAGATAAACAGAATTGCAATATTTATCAACTTGCATTACTTTGATGTGACTCAAGATTGACAGTCAAATCCTAAATGGACTTGGGGCCCTTTATCTTCTTGCACCAGTCCATCAATTTAGAGATAAGAGATTTTCAAAGGAACTGACTGCCATGTCTGTACAGGGTTTTTCAAGGGTTAGCCAAGATGAGAACTCAAACCTTAATCATAATGTAAAAGGAAGTTTTATCCGATTCGAAGAATCTGATGATGGACTATAGTCGGGAAACCCTCAATGAGCCATAATGGTCTAATAGGTTTAACTAGTAAGGAGATAGTGGGTACTTTAAAAATGCAACACACAATTAGGGAACCACTGGGCTCCGTGTAAATTCGTATGCTTTTGGAGGTCCTAGAAAATGACCAGGCCGTTATGGCGAAACGCCGTAAAAGAGCGGCCGTATAACGAGAATTGAGTTTACTCTCATCCTGACTATTTTTGCATTAGTTGTCGTTTAATTAGTAAAATGGCACAATTGGAATGCAGATTGGTGTGGAATAAGAAGCACAGAGTTGTGATGGAAAATATCTTGTTTACAGCATGTTTTGCAACAACCAGTGATGATGACTTGAGTGTTGGGTTGTAGCAAAGAGATGTGTGTTGCAGGCATGAAACTAGGGCCATAAACCTTAATCTTGTTGCCTGTTTTCCTCTTGATTTAATGCAGCAATTTGCCACTTTTTTAAGACTGATTATTACACATGCTGGCACATTTGCTCATGTCTGTGGGTTACTGGGTGGGTAAAGCAGATACACACTTAAAACATACTGGCTGATTTCTTGGCATGGTGCCTAAAAGCCACACTTGAACATCCAATCACAACTAAGAGGTGTTTGTGATCAAGTTTCTAATTGGTCTAAATAGAAATGAGTTTTCTTCTTCATTTATTAGACAGTTATAACCTAGTTTTACAAACTTGGAAATTCAATGAGAAAGTTGGACCGAACCAACTTTGACTTTACCCGGTTCATTGTGTTCTTAACTTAAGTTCTGAGCTTAAGTTAAGTAGCTGTGAAATGCTGACTGATAATCTGGCACTGATCCGGATCATTTCTGGCGTGTTATTAAACCAAAGCTGCTGATGATTGTGGGGCATTGAAGTGTTAAATTTGTGCATAATTTCCCTGGAATTACATCATCTTTTTTTTTTTTTTCATTTGCAAGTGCCAAATAGTGACATCAGTAGGGATTTAAATGTCATTCTTGAACGCTCGAGTCCTATTTTTTAATTAAAATGGTAAAATTCTCTTTTGGTGACATTTCTAGAAAGTTAAATGTTGTTTGATGGTTAAAAAGAAAGGTAATCACATAATAAACACAAAAGGTATCGCGATTTTGATGGAATAAAAGTGTTCACAGTTTGAGTGTACGAATTCAAAGTTAAGTGCGTAATTAAAGAGTAATTTATTCATTTCTATTTTCCTAATTAATAGGACTATGTTAAAATCCGCCGCCATGAATTTGCAAAGCTCCTCGAAGAACATGCTGAAATCGTCCATGAAATTAACAAGTTTGAAGGTGGTGTCACATCTTGAACCAAAGAAAAAAAACAAATTATCATTTCCTATGGTTTCTTCTTCTATTTTTTTTTTGTTTTTTTGATTAAAAAATTTAATTTACAAAAATTAATTACCAAACATTGAAAAAATGTGTAAGAGAAAAAAATTTCAATTATCAATTTTTATTTTTAATTTTTGAAATTTCGTTTAAAAAAAAAAGATCAAAATTATTGATTTACACGAAGAAGTTGCTACAATTTTTCCCCCTTCAAACATGCAGTGCTGTATAATCAATAATCGATAGGTTATCGTGAGAAAAAACTAAGCTGTTGTAGAAGCCTAAATATAAACTTTTGTTGGTTATTAATTATTGTGATATCGTCAGTAATTTTCCTTTGTTTAATTTATTTATTTTTTGTTGATGTTTTTGTTTCTTTTTTTTTGGTTTTTTTGGGGGGGTTTGGAAGGCTTGAGAATTAATCGGAGAAATCATTAAATACCTGTAGCCCTTCTCATTAATTAAAGTAAAAGTTACAAACTCTTGACCAAAAGTGGACCGTGTAGAGAGTCTTCCAGTGACTGACCTTAACTTATGATTATACGCATTAAAAATACGTAAATAATAAATAAAAATGTGACTAATAAATTGCAAGTTTTAGCATAATTTGTCGTTCATCTGTACAGTGAGTTTTATGTTATTATTATTATTTCTTTTTGTTGTCTTTTTGAAATTATATACGAAGAAATATGTATACAGAGCATAATTTTTGAAAAGACGAGTGTTTTGTTTTTATGAATATTGTGATGATGAAATACTTAAAAATATTTTGATTTATTTTTGTTTTTGCTGTCATTTTGTAGCTGTTTTAAATTGTATACAATGCTCTTGAGGGTTTTTCTTTTGTTTTTCAATTGGATTAATAATAATGTGTAATCAAAACGTTGAATAAATTAAAATAAATGTACGAAGGGACGGTGAAATTCGTTTTTAAAATTTCAAGTCTGAAAAAGGTTAAAATTTCGACGTTAACCGCCATTTTATTTGGTCAGCTGATAATTAATCGTGCTCTGATTGGTCGTTAAAAGATGGGGACTATGGCGGCTCGAGTTCTTACCGCATTCACACTTGATTTTTTGACAAATTATCATATTTAACGGGTGGGTACAGTGGATTTAATCGTGTTTTATAACACGGTGAGTGTTGTTTTTACTTTTCCCAGTGTTAGGGGAATTTGATTACATAGTGCAGCTTCGCAAACAACAAAATCAAATGTGGTGTAGTATGTTTTTTTGCTGGCTAAACCGTGAAATGAGATAAGTTGAATGGAAGTTTGTAATTCTACATCAAAGCAATAAGTATTGTTATTAGTATAAAAAGAAAGAAAAATGAATGTTTTTTGTAACATGTAATTTAATTTGTATACTTAGTTGATCTATTTTTGTCCGAGTCAACTGTAAAATCAAACTTCAAATTTGAAGATAAATTTTTATTAAAATTATTTTGGGCTTTGCCTTGATTAATTAATATTTCTTTATTTCTTTATTTATTTCACATCAAACAGAAATGACATTTTAGAAACTCCTGAGTTTTTATTTTGTACTTTGTTGAAATAAAAGAGGAAAAAAAAAAAACATGAAACACTAAACCAACAAAACTAATGAGAAACATGAAACGGTTTGATTATCAAATTACAAAAATATATAAAAAAATCAAAAATAATGATTTTTCATTTTAGGTTTTAAATTATGAGATGTTTCACTCCTGAATTTAAGCAAATTTTGGCACAATATAAAAAAAAAAAATATCATTTCAACACTGGAGGAAATATCTGACTCGTTCCCGATGCTGCACCAACTTCAAATGAATTTTCAATTCGCTGAACGAGCTTATTGTGACCTTGCAAAAACGACACTCAACTTTCCTGAATATCAGCTCGCTGCCACTAAACAAATTTAAAAATTTTAAATCAAAATTAAAAAACTAAATAATAACTTTCAACTTACTTATCGTGCATATCATTCAGGTCTTTCAAATGCATATAAAGCTCAGGATCGATGAGACGAATGCCTTTAATTAGAACTTTATTGGCGTCTTCATCCTCCCATTCTTGGCACATAACTCTTCCTTCCGGTGCTTTCCCCCACAAAAACGTATGACGAAAGTATTCCCTCTCGATAGTCCTCCTCTGCGTGCATAAAAATCTATAAAAAAAATCCAAAAACAAAACCCAAAATTACTATTTTCCCCACTTTTAAACGACGACTCACTTTCTCAGTGAATTACGACACTGTTCCTGCGACTTAGGGACCACCGAATCCGTCGCCAATTCCGAACTGGTTTGCCTCAAACACCCGTGAATGGCCACCCGAAGAGAATTAATCTAATAATTAAACCAATTAATTAATTAAATTAAATTTTTTAAAAAATTCACTGACGGTTTTTAAATCATCTTCGGTGATTTCCGTATCGAACGCAATTTCCATATCGTGTTCTTCGTAAAGCGACGTCTTCGTCTGCGGATCGAAGCCCAACCCGCACAAAACGCCGGTGTATCGCGAGCATTTTGAATTGCACCTAAAAAAAAAAAAAAACATTTTAAAAATTTAAAAATAAAAATAAAAATCGCAAGAACCTCATCTCGACTTCCGGTGCAAATATCATGGAAATCAAGGCGGGTAAGTTGTGAATGTTGGGTAAAAGCGTCGTGTTTCGTACAACCATTATTTCGCTGCTCGCATTGAAACCCACCGTAGCGCCCACCATCATTCGCGCGCACGTGTCTTGCGGCTCGGCGTCCAACACGACCGAGTTGACGCTGCACATGTCGATCCTCACGGGCCTTTTTAATCAAAAAAATAAAATAAATCTTTATTCAAACTAATTAGATTTATTGATTATTTTGTTTACCTCAATATTCCACATTTTTGTAGACTCGCAAACGTCGCTTCCAGCGGACTGTGGGGACCTTTAAGTTGCAGCTAAATTTTCCATTAAAATACAATTTTATTATTTATTCTTAGCTTGCATGCGGATTCGTTTTCGTCATCAAAACGTTCGTTTTCTTCACTTTTTATGACGAAAACAGCAGTTTTCACGCCATTTTGCAACGAAAACGATTGTTTTCATTGCTTTTGACAGTAATAATAAATATTTTCATCCGTGACGACTTTTTTATCATCACAACATTTGTTATCATGCTTTTCACGACAAAAATATTTGTTATTACCGTCAAAAGCAACGAAAACAATCGTTTTTGTTGTAAAAAGCGATGAAAACAATCGTTTTCGTTGTAAAAAGCGATGAAAACAATCGTTTTCGTTGTAAAAAGCAATGAAAACAATCGTTTTCGTTGCAAAAAGCCATAAAAACGACTGTTTTCATCATAAAAAACTGTTTATTTATTAATTTTCGTTCACCTTATTTTGCGTGTGCTTCAAATCCGCACTCCCCACATTCCCCAAATAAATACAATCATCCACGTCGTAATTCTCGATGTTGCCGTCAGCGTACTCGTCAAAATTTACACGTAAACTATGATTTTGCTGCACAAAAAAAACCAATAAAAAAACCAAATAAAAACAAAAACAAACGCACAAAAAAACCACTAGAATTCTATACTTTCGACAAATACGATTCTTCCGCTCTTTCGGCCAATTCATCCTCCACTAATTTATCATTAATAGACAGAATCTTGTTGTCCCCGCCGACTCTCAACTCGAGGTGAACAACTCGTTGCACGACCGAATAAACCTAAAAATACAAAAACCAAAAAATCATTTCATTTCCTAAGAAATATTCACAAACTCGTTAAGTTCACCAGACAATTAACGGTATCGGGCCTAGGATTTTCCGTCATGAGTTGCATGTATTTCACCGCTCTCTCGCTCCACCCAGTGTGGATGTGCTCCGCCCTCGGTTTGATCTCGGCCAGCGCGAACTCAAAAGCCATCGCCGGACAGTCCAAAACCGGAAACGCCTCGAGATCGAGCGGTCGGAGCTCGCTTCTCTGGACATTTTCCACGAAACCGTAATCGTAAAATGTCACCTGAAATCAATTAAAATCGTTTTTTGATCGTTTTAGTCGCATCGAAGCAAAATTTACGGTAATTTCCAACGAATTGACTGTCTCGACTCGTGCCCGGCAGTAAGGGTTAATGAAAGTCGTGTGTTTTAGGCTCGTACAAGGTGCCAAGCACAAGGTTCCGGGGATTACGAGCATTTCCCCAGGCTGGAATAAATTAATTCATATAATAATATTAAAAATTGTTTTTTTTTTGGGGGGGTTACTCACGGGGTAATTTTCAATTCCGTTCTCGTTCACATAACCTAGCATTCGTTTTAGCTCCGTTTCGGTCTCCGGGTCGGCGTATTGTGCCCAAAATGTCGAATGGTAAGAGACACCGCGATTCGGTTGCTGATTCGTAATGGAGAAATTCATTTATTTGGAAAAATTTTATTTTTTTTTTAAATTTATTTTTACCCAAATGACTTTGATGTAGAACATATTCTTATTTATAGGTGGAAGTTTCGGTTTGTCCAAGTCGGATTTCTCCGTTAGGGAAATTCTGCAAGGAAATATTCATAAATTAATGATTTTTTTCAATTTTTCATCGCAATTTATTTACTTGTTCGAACGAATATTCGTATATCCTAAACCCTGTTTCTGTTTAATCATTTCAATCGCTTGCATTTGTTTCCTAACTGTGTCCGGTGTGAGCAGCATTAACGTAAATTTTTCACGTATTTGCCTAATGAAATCAAACCAAAAATATTTTATTTAGCAAATTTCATCAAATTTATCAGAACTTCATCAAATTTTCAGCAAATTTCATCAATTTTGATCAAATTTCATCAATTTTGATCAAATTTCATCAATTTTGATCAAATTTCATCAAATTTTGATTAAAGTTATCAGAATTTCATCAAATTTTGATCAAATTTCATCAATTTTAATCAAATTTCATCAATTTTAATCAAATTTCATCAATTTTAATCAAATTTCATCAATTTTAATCAAATTTCATCAAAATTTCCATCAATCTTAATAAAATTTCATCAAATCTAATAAAATCTATACCAAATTTCACCAAATTTCACCAAATTTCATCAAATTTCACCAAATTTCATCAGATCTAATCAAATTTAAATCAAATAAACAACAATCTACCTTCGTTTCACAGCCAGATAAACCGCAGCCAAAATTAAACCATCATAAATCTGATTCGGCGATCGTTGAAACTCGACGAAACATCTTTAAAATAAACAACAAAAATAAACAAACAAAAATAATTTCTTCACTTCCCCTCACTACCTCGAGCTTTCAAAATACGACGATATCTTATAATCCGGGAACATCTGATCAATATCGTGTTTATACAAAAATCCCTGATCCAAAGGCAACCCCGACAACTACCAACAAAAAAACGAATCAAATTAAACCAACAAACAACCAAAAACCAATCAACCCACCACTACAGTCGTACACGGATCTCTACCGCTTAAAAACTTCGCGATTTCCCTTTCGTCTTGCTCACCGCGCGCGAAAAAATGCGGATAAAACGCTCCCGCCAGTAAAACCTCAAAAAAACAAACACAAAATCGTTTAAAAATCAAAAACCAAACAAAAAAGATTGTGAATAAACCACAAATTCTTAAAATTCCACCTTCAAAGTCAACATTTCCTCGGGAGTTTGCACTTCCCGAGTTTGTTTCCCGCTGATGTGGAATCTCTCCAACCGTGCGCGCAATTCCTCGATCACCGCATCCATTTCTTTGAGTTTATTGAGCAAAAGCGAGTGATAGTTAGCCCACTCCCTGTCCGATTTCAGACCGTGCGCGACCATTTGTTGACCGTCTTTCCTCGTTTTCCACGCCTAAAACCAAATTCACTCATTAAATTCCCTCGAAATCATCGATTAACGCAACGAAACCATACTCTATATGCGTTCAAAATGGCGAAGCAGTCGCTGTACGACTTATCGGACCACGAAACCTTATTCCTAAAAAAAAATTTAAATTAAATTAAAATTAAAATCAAATTTCTCCAAAAAAATCAAACACAAACGTCCAACTTTCCAATTCCTTCCCGTACACATTCGAAAACAAACTGGCTATCGACAGACCGGCACCTAAACGAAAAAACCGTAAAAATCCTCAATTTTACCGCAATTTTTTTTAAATTTTACCGATAATTAAACACTCCTCGAGGAAACCAAAAATAAATCCGAGTACAATTAACTTCCCCACTTGAACATCGACCGGAAGTTGGGCCAAAACAGACCCCAAAAACGTCAAATCGCCATCGAAAGGTGTGAATTTCCCTTCAGAAAGCGTGTCCAATGCCCCCATCTAGACGTAAAAATGTTGTTTTACATTTAATTTTGCATTTTAAAACGATTTAAAACCTCTTTAAGTGTCAGCACGCTGCGCTCAATATCCCCGGATTTAGGCGGATCGAGTGCAAACGCCAGCACCGCTTTCGGTTCCCCCAATTTCAGGAGTTTCGTGTCCAAAATGATCGCCTCCAGTGGACAACGCTTCATTTGGGGTATAGTGTATTCGGGTAAAACGCTACGAAAGAAATTCTTCGTCACCATACGATAAACGCGACCGTTCCCAATCCGACCGGTCCGACCTGAAAAATAAAATTAAAAATTAAAAATTCATTTTTAAAACAATTTTAATCGATTTTTTAAACCTTTTCTTTGCTTGCAGTTCGCCTTCGACGCCCATTCCATCTGCAAACTCGTGTAATTCGTTTGGAGATCACAGATCTTGGTTTTGGTCAAACAGAAATCGATAACTAGAAGAAATAAAATCGAATTAATCGATAAAATCGACAAAAAACACGATTTACCAACCGTAAACGATATCAGGCACAGTGATGGAGCTTTCTGCGATATTTGTTGACAATATAATCTAAAAAATCAAAAATAAATCAAAAATAAAACCAAAAAAACCGATTTTTTTTTTCCCGGTACTTTTCGTTGTCCTTCTGGAGGTTTATAAAAAGCTTGAAGTCCGTGCTGCCCCACCGAGTGATTGCTCAGCTCCGAGTGCAAATGATGCACGCACCACGCACAATTCAATACATCCTTCTTCAAAACGATATCCATTCGTTTAATATCGTCGATTCCCGGTAGGAAAACCAATACGCCGCCGCGATCACGCGCGAATTTCTTCCCGGAACCAAAAACACTAAAAAAAAAAAAAAAAAATTTAAATTTTTTAAAATTTTTTTAAATAAAATAAGTAAATTTCACTTTTGTTCTTCGCATTCAATTGAGTCGAAGTTTTTGATTAGTGCGCCGACTAGATTTAAAGCTTTGTCGTCGATTCTCGGCCGACTTTCGTCTATAATGGGCAACTGAAACGAAATAAATTTTGGGATTTTGATTTTTTTGGAACGTTTAGTTTGTTGGTTGTTTGTTACCTCGCCCAACGGGGCCAAATCGGTTAGCCAATATTCGGATATCGTGTGTTTGGTTTCGTGTAGGTTGATGCAAATCGGCTGCTCCAGACGGCCGTGACGAGGCATTGAGAAATAGCGGCCGAATTCGGTGACGTCGAATGAGGCGGACATTAGAATAACCTGGAAATGAATTGAGAGGAAATGTTTTGTGGAGAAAATGTTTAGAAACAAATTGTGATTTGAATTGTGTGAACTTACTTTGACCTGACGGGAACATGTACGTAAAAATTTCCTCACGACCAAAAGTACAAAATCCATGTCCTGACTTCGCTCGTGAACCTGAAAAAAATAAAGAAAGTTTAATTTTTAGTCGAAACAAATTAATTTTTAGGTTAAAAAATTAAAATTTTATACATAAAATACAATTTTTAGACATAAAATTCAATTTTTAGACCTAAAATTCAATTTTTAGACATAAAATTTCAATTTTTAGATATAAAAATCCAATTTTTAGACATAAAATTCAATTTTTTAACAGAAAAATTCAATTTTTTAACAGAAAAATTCAATTTTTTAACAGAAAAATTCAATTTTTTAACAGAAAAAATTTCAATTTTTAGACTAAAACCTCAATTTTCGGCCCAAAACCCAATTTTTAGACTAAAAAATTCAATTTTTAATTTAAAAAAATTCAAATTTTCGACCAAAAATTCATATTTTCGACATAAAATTCAATTGTTCAATAAAAAATTAAATTTTTGAAAACGTCAATTCACGTTTTTAACAAAAAAAGTCACCTCATCCAAAATAACATGTGTGTAGTCATCCATATTTTTTTTATTAACCAACTGCTTCAGAAAGACACCAGTTGTCACATAAGTAATGCACGTATATTTAGACACTTTACTCTTTTCCATTCCAATCTAAAAAAAACAAAAAAAAAAAAAAGAAAACCAAAATCAACACAAAATCAAACAAAATAAAAAACCAAAACCAAAACCAACCAATTTTCACCTTATAACCAACCAAATCCCCAACGTGCCATCCTCTTTCCAAACAAACCCTCATCGCAATACTAATGGCCGCAATCCTCCTCGGCTGCGTCACAACTATATTACACGCCTCATTCCTCTCCTGATAATCATCCAAAATGAACTGCGGCACTTGCGTCGTCTTCCCGGACCCAGTCGCTCCTTCGATGATCATAACCTGTTGATTTCTAATCCCTCCGAGTATCTAAACGCAAAAAAAACACAAATTTAACCTCAAAAACACCAAAAAAATCAACTTTTCTCAATTACTTCATCCCTATGCCGCGTCGTAGGCAAATCGGGATTATAACGATGCGTAAAATCCATGTTTTTATACAGTTCCGAGCACTCCAGACTGAGATTTACCATTCCCACGCCGACACTTTCCGCTTCCATTTCGTTCATTTGGCTCCGACTTTTATGCGACGGAGGCGTCAGGCCCGTTAATTCGTCCAATATTACGCGTTTATCTTCGTTCAAATATTCCTCAACGTAACTTAATTGTTCCTTGTCGCTTAAAATGAGAGATTTATAGATTTATTTGTGTTTTTTAACCGTTTTTTGTGTCGTTACCTTAACGTGTATGACTTCGGGGGTGGTTTAGGTGGCCGGTTCGGTGGAGGTTTCACTCGTGCACCTACGACCTCGATGTGGGGTATATCTCCGTCGAGTTTTAGACAGTTTAGTAAGTCGTCCGCGGTGATTTGCGTTGGGTTTTTACGTGGTTGCGAGGGACGATTCGAAGCCATGAATGGAAATGCGCGAGCGAGTTTGTGAAAAACGATTGTTTGCGGTGTTCTGTGGAAATAATTGTGTAAAGTGAATTCAGGTTGAGAAAAAATATTTTTATGTGAGTGGAACCTGTATTTTTGCTGGAGAAAGGAGTTGAAGTGGCCTTCTCGAGTAAATGAAACTTCTAAGATAATGAGGTTGGTTATTTGTTTTCTCCACTAGGTGGGGACACTCACTGGTTCGCTAGTTGCAGGATAGTACTATTCGTTTTTGGTTGGAATTATTTAAAAAATGTATGATTTAAATGGTTTATTGAATTTTTTTTGTTAATTTTCCTTTGGGATAAATTGTTTGATGGTTTTATTCGTAAAAATATGCTTTAGAAATGTATTTTTGAAGTTTTTGTAGGTCGAGTATTGGTCTGCGGGTAACTGCTTCTGGCGTGTGGACGTTGATGGCGGACATACATTTGTGATTTGGATTATCTAGGGGTGAGTTTTTGAGATAAACGTTGAAATAAGTACGAATAAAAATGTTATGAAATATTTACAAAACTATAATGATAATTTTAGAGTTTTATTTTGTGGTTGGTTGACACATGCGCCGAGAACAAACATTAATTTGTATTTCATGTTCATTTCAGTTTGATCATGTTGAGAACACTTGCGAATTTCGTCTTAAAACCTTTTCTACAAACCAAAATAAATTCAGGTAAGTAACACAAATATGTGTAACAATCAAGTTATTGTTTGCAAATTTTGTGTGTACTTAAAATAATTCCATTGATTTCAGTTGATTTTAGATCTGAAAATTCATGAAAATGTGATAAAATGTGATTTTCACTCAACATTTAGCCAACAAAACTGCAAACAACAACTTTTTATACCCAGAAAAACCCCATAACACCTAAAAAAAATACATCTACCATAACCAAAAAATTAATATTTCATAAACAAAAAAAAATATTAAGTGATTACACTAAAAACCAAAAAACTCTTTTATGCAAAATTTACTTTCCATCATTGAATTTCCCCGAAATAAAAAACAAATAAATAAAAAATGAATAATACTTTTCCATAGAAGTAAAAAAAAATCAATAATAGAAATAAATATTTATCATACAAACGAATGAAATATTGTTTCCCACTTGGCCATCCCATCAATTGCCAAGAATATTTCCAAACCAAAAAAAAAAACAAAAATAAATATTAAATAAATATTAAATAAACATGATCTTAGAAGAAAACATGTAATTTCCAAGCTTGACATATGTCACAGCGTGATAATCTGTTAAGCACCTCCAAAAAAAGCACAAAAAAGCATTAAAAAAGCACAAAAAACGGCGCCAAACTGTTGATTTAATATTCACTGTGCATAATTCATCGCCACCACAACATCTTTTGCATACGAGACGCTCTTTTCAATAATTTAGATGCAAAAAGATCCGCGCAGAAAACCAATAGCAATTATTTAAAAGATAAAAAAAGAATTAAAAACCTTTGAATCTAGAAGAAGGTTGCATTAAGGGAGGTAATAAGTCATTTGTTTATCAGTTGTATCTGTGCTGTTGTATTTTTCAATATAAAAGCGTCATTACGACGATGGTCCATTCGTTCATTGTGTTTTTGATGGATGGCCAGTCAACTGTTGGACTAAACTTTGATAATGCGAGGTCTATTGATTGGTCATTGCATGCTGTCCTTTTTTGCTATAGGAAATGTGCACTTAATATTCTTTAAAATCCATCAAGGAAATTGTTATTTAAAGTATTGTTGTGGTGGCAAAGGGAAATGATTTTTTTCTTGTTGATAGAGAGAGAGAAAAAGAGATTTTTGGGTGTGTGATTAAATGATTTGAGGGAGGTAAGTAAGCAAGTTTGCATTTGTACTGAGAACGGGGGAAACCATAGCGTGTATCTGTTTTTCAAACAAATGCTTATTAACGTTTGGAGGCATAATGCTATAGCTGTTTAGGGACAACCGGTTTCTTGAATCGGAAAACTTTATTCCTGTGTATTTTTTTTTTTTTTGCTACAAATTTTATGCCAGGTGAAATTTATAGTTATTGGTTATTTATTTAATTAGTTATTCCAAATTGGAAATTTTCTGTTCGTTAAAACTCCAGCGTAGCATTTTCGTGGGCATTAGACAAGAGCGCTTCAACTAACAGCTTCATCTAACAGCTTCTAACTTTCACCAGCAGACTGCACTGGCAATTAGCTATTCAAAAATATATGTCTTACTCTATAAATTCAGTAGCGAACTTAAAAAAAAAAGACTAAACGGCGGTTTAACTTAGGGACCTGAAAATTGTCCCTAAACGTCTATGCGCTTATACCAAAATGGTATATTTTTTTCTTATGCCTCCAAGGATTACTTTGATTTCTCTTAAGGTAGGTTCACGCTTGTGTTCACACTAGACGCAACGGAAACAAATGCAAGAAAGAGTAGTGAAATGCAACACTATAGTCTGTTCACGCATAAACACGTGTCTGAACAGACCTAAAATAATAAATACCGCGTCTGGCCAATCCCATCAAAGAAAATGTGATGCAACAAAAGTAGAGTTGCTACTGATTGGTTGGAACCAAGCATATTCCTTGCATTGCGGCTTACTTCAACTTGGAGTTGAAGTACAAATTTACGAAAACGTCAGGAGTTTTTGGACGGAACCAGCTTGCGTTGCGTCTAGTGTGAACACAAGTGTGAACTTACCTTTACTCTCTTACTTTGAGAGTCCCAGTTAAGGCATAGTGAGCGCAAACTGAGAAGGAGAATTGCCTATACTAGCAGATTGAGGAGTAATATCGGCCATATAGTCAATCCATTAATCTTTTATACAGCGAGGAAAACAATCTGCAGAAAGAAAGTTTTCTTGCTTGAGTTGTTGATAAAAGTTAAGGTATAAAGTTGAGTGGGGTCAAAAGCATCCAAGGTTGGATTGGCACTGAGAAACTAGTTAGAGGGCCAGGTGTTGTTGCTATCCAAACACTGACCAAGCCAAGTGCTACTTAACTTGTGCGTCAATAATCGTTAGGTCGAATCTGAATCCAAGCGAGTGATATGCACTCTCTGAGATGAGTCGAAAACCAATCGTTTGTAATGATGAAGAATTAAGTGAGATGATTGGAATTATTTCTTTCAAGTTCTCAGTTAGAACGCTGAAGTTAAGCGGCATTGGGTCTGGTTAGTACCTGAGTGGGTGACCTACTGTAAATGTCGGTTATATCTCAACTATCTGTGGATGTTTTTGTTTTTAGTCAAAAATTGAATTAAAAATTGACGGCTTTTGCTCGAAAATCTATGGTTTTCTAGATTTATTGAATTTCAAGTCCCGCCTGTGGTTGCCTTGGCAAGGCCAGACCATATGATTTCACAGACCTTTTTACAGTCTGCCAAGTATTGGTTATTACTAGATTGAGGATGATCTTTGGAAACGTTTTATATTGTTCAATAGAGCAATTTTTAAGTACAGTGGAACCTCGCATAACGAGCACCTCGCACAACAAGCATTTTGCATAACGAGCGATAAAAAGTTTTAAAAAATAACTCGCTTAACGAGCTATTTTCGCATAGCGAGTGACATTCTCCCCCTTTTCGGGGAGACCCCCTGTTTCGCTTAACGAGTGTTTCGCATTATGAGCAACACTCTGGAACCAATTATGCTCGTTATGCGAGGTTCCACTGTACACCCAACCCTTGCTATACGGCTGCTCTTTATATGGCATTTCGCTATAACAGCCTTCGATTTACAGCCTAACATTTTCGATATACGGCCAAAAAGTCGGGAATCAGGGGGAATGGCCCCTGATTCGTTGTACGGCATTTCGCTTTGTAGCCATCTTTTCCGGAACATACCTAGGCCGTAAAACGAGAGTTGGGTGTACAGAAATCAAAATATACTCGGCAGCTTTCACTTTTATCTAATGTTTTCAAAACACTAGTTACCATGCATGCAGTCAATATTTGCTATCCAATTTTAATCTCTTGGTATTATCATATCAAGAATTCTTGACAAGTAGTCACCTTGTTATTAGGCAGGGAAAAGGAACATTTAAATTGAAATCAACAACCATTCTTTGCTTCCACTTGATTAATCAAATATTCAGTGTGGGAAAAGTGGACACGTGTTTAGCTCGCACACCAGGTTCTCAACACCCCTTCGCCTCACATAATTTCCCTCCTCCTCCATATATATGGATTAATTTAACCCATGCTTTTAACCCTTTATCACATGAAAGCGGAGATTAGTGTTCTTCAGGGCAGGCTTAGGTCTGATTTCAGCAACGAAAATACTAACGAAAAAAGTAGCACGCTATGCTATTACTGCATTATGCAAGAGTAGATTTTCATCGGTAACGCTACCGCTTCGGCTTCTTTTTGTAAAGATACCGTAAAAGCTCTGATAGAACACCCGCGTCTTATTGGAATCAATCGGTTTGGTCAATTTTTAGTGTTCAAATAAACATTCACCACTGACAATGATCGCCGGATCGAAAGGCCTTTGGAGACAAACTTAGAAACTTTGTATTTATTTGTCAATAGCGTCAAAAATGACCCGGGTTGGGTGAGAAAGGGATTTTATTTAGGTTGGTACTGCGAGGGTTAACATAATCTAATTATCTTTGTCACTGATGCTATCGCTTTTTTTTTTACTGTATTGCCCCGCTTTGGAGGGCATGCCCTAGAACAGGTTTCCAACAGGCCGCCCGCGATGCCTTTTCTTGCGGCCCACGAAGCTTTGTGGAAAAGTACTCTTCTGTAGCAAAGAGTTTTGTGGCAGTGTTCCTACCTCAGCCGATTACGATGTGGCCCGCCACTAGACTCGTGGATTAAATTGTGGCCCTCGGACACTTTTTAGTTGGAAACCCCCGGAAAATTGGGGGTCGGTTTACCCGGCACTGCTAGATAATTCAAATTAATCGGCACCCTGGTCAGACTCATGACTTTAGGGCAGCCATTCTCAAAGTCCCGCGAGCCACCTCAAAGGGCTCCGCATAACTTTTTAAAAAAATTATAGTTTTAAATCCCCTAAAAATGAAATTATAATAATTTACTACTTTGAAAGTTTAGAGACGTATTTAATTAATGATCTAAAAAAAATCTCTTAACGGTTAACTCGAAATATTAAATAACACTTCGATACAAGCCATTGTCGATCGGCAACGCACAATAATTAGGGAACCACTGGGCTCCGTGTAAATTCGTATGCTTTTGGAGGACTCCGCAGCTTCAAAAGTTTGAGAACCGTTGCTTTAGTATGGCTAATGGTATTTCGCTACTCTTAGCACCATAAGTCCAACTACCGATCAATTTTATTGAAAATTGTTGCCATTTGACGAGTAGTGGGCATTAAAAAGGGTGTAAATCGATGTGTCCGAGTCTAGTTGTGTAGAATTGGGGACCACCTGGCGGTGTTTACGTGAGTGGCTAAATTTAGGGTCATTTGAGGTTGTGTGTGGGCAAACTAAGGCGGCTTTTCCTGTCGCCGCTACGACTCGTCTAAATGGGATCCAAAGTGGGGCACGTGCCGAAAACTGGGCCAATTATGAAAGCCACGAGCTGCGAGTCACCGGAGCGGAGAGAAGCGGCTCCCATGATCTCGATTCATCCACCTGGTGGCGAAATGCGAGTTTGGTTTGCTGTTACTCGTGAACGCGAACATATGGTGTTTGTAAGTTGAAATGAAATGTGGGTTCATTGATTTTAGTGTTTGGCTCAATTTGTAACCATTAATTATGTCACCCAATCTGCTAATTGCTTTTATGTTACATTGTTTCTGATTTGGAGGGAAAATAAATTGTTATTTTTATAAAATAGAAATCAAGTAGTTGTTGTTGATCAAATGGAAAACGCAGCAGGGATCTGGTGTTTAAATGAGTTTAGTGAAATACCAGCGAAATTTAGTGGGAAATAACTGAAATAAGCCATTTTGTTGATAAAAGTAACTGAAATAAAAGCCATTTTATACCTAAAAACAGCTGAAAGAAGCCATTTTATACCTAAAAACAGCTGAAATAAGCCATTTTAGACCTAAAAACAGCTAAAATAAGCCATTTTAGACCTAAAAACAGCTGAAATAAGCCATTTTAGACCTAAAAACAGCTGAAATAAGCCATTTTAGACCTAAAATAACTTAAATAAGCCATTTTATAGCTAAATTGATGCTACCTTTGAGTAGCGACAAACAGCAAAACATTGAGAACAGCTCCAAATGATTATGAAATAGTAAATTCTACTCGAAAAAAAAAACGCACAATAAATGTGTCGCTTCCCCGACAAATTGTCGAGAACACCGATTCAACGAGCCCAGTCAGCAAAGACCAGACGAAGGTAACAACGGTCAAACCAACCGATCGACCGTTTCCCATTCAAGCACAAAACTTAAGCGCCGAGTATATCTACCGCCACAACCCACCTTGAATGGGCTTTTCTGCGGCTTCCGGGCTCCCGAACGGCACGAAACGCCAAATTTCGCACAAAGCCGTAAAGCAAATTTTTCCGGCCAATTTAAAACCGAAGGAAGATACTAAATATTAATTTTTGTGGATTTAGCATTTTATTACGCCCACGTTTGGTAATAAAAAGAAGCGAAACGGAAAAAGTTCGCGTGCAGAGTGGGTTAGTGGGCACAATCTATTTCAGTACTATAAATGTGTTGATTCAGAGGCAACTGGTCAATTAACATTGTGCATGCACCCCAACAACAAAGGAAATGATTGTATTGCGTTATAGCAGTTAAAATTTCTCCCTCCTTTTCATCATTTCTGCGGTTCACTTGTGGTCACTGCTATCCCACTAACCCTAAAATTATTTTTTTTTTTGTTTTTTTTTAACAAAATCAACAAATTTCTCGTTGTCAACACACAAAAAAAATTGTTTTACCTAGTCAGGCTTTCGTCAATAATAGTAATTAGCAAAAAAAGTAATAATTTTTTCATATCTTTGTATAAAAATGATCGGCGCTTTTTATTATTTTTTTTTATCCATCTAGTTAATAATAAATGAGCAGCGCATGCAACAAGTCATTAAATGTTTCAAAGTTTCTGTTTGAATTGTTTT
Organism: Strigamia transsilvanica; assembly: GCA_034701245.1. Classification (NCBI taxonomy): domain Eukaryota; kingdom Metazoa; phylum Arthropoda; class Chilopoda; order Geophilomorpha; family Linotaeniidae; genus Strigamia; species Strigamia transsilvanica. Next base: position 35,837 of record JAQIXU010000255.1, read on the forward strand.
TGATGTAAAAAAAAAAAACAGGTGTATAAAACACGCAAAGTGATGTCATTTTTGGGTTTCGTTAAATGTACTAATTTTGTGATTTTTCTGAAAAAATTCACTTTTTGACATGAAAAACAATATTTATTCCTACGCATGGTGATCTTTGTTTGACTTGAAGTTATGACAGTATTTTTCCAAATAAAATTTTCAATTTCATTAATTTTAAAAAAAAAATTATATCTGCGGGTACGTTGCCCGTAAACGAGCAATTCTTTGCTTCTCTTGTTGCTGCAAACGTTTATTTAGCAGCCATTTTAAAATGGGAAATTTCCCCAATAAATATTGTCGTACTCTCGGTTTCTAAATAAGGACATCGGTCAAGGGTCAAATGATCAATTTTCGAAATCCGTTATAACAAGGGCTTGTGAGTATTAGAGCGTTTCTGAAAATGTGTTCGTTATAACGAATAATTCGTTATAGCAAAATTCGTTATACCAAAATTATTTAACATGGGCTTCTATGGCAAACCAACCAAGTCATTTTTAAAAAAAAATTATTTTTTTTTTTTTTTTCAGGTTTGTTGACCCCTTTGAAATTTTTGGGTCCTCTGGTGAGTCGGGTGCGCGAATTTCAATTTTCGGCCGTGCAGTTTGAGCTGGAAAAAGGCGAGAAGAAACTGATACGGATGCACCGGTCAGGACCGATCTACAAAGTGAGGCCCAAGAGAAGCGTATTGGACGGTAGGCCTCAGATGAGGGGTGTGGTGATCAGGACTTTGATCAAGAAGCCGAGGAAACCGAATTCGGCCAATAGGAAGTGCGTGTTGTTGCGGCTGAGTAATGGGAAGGAGGCGGTTGCGTACGTGCCGGGCGTGGGACACAATTTGCAGGAACACAATGTGGTGTTGGTCGAGGCCAGTCGCTTGCAGGACGTTAGTGGGGTCAAGATGAAGGTGATTCGGGGAAAATATGATTGTGCTCATGTTATTAAACATAGTAAGTGAGTGGAGGTGGTGGTGGGTGGTTTGTTTGGTTTGGTTTGTAGTTGTTTTTTTTTTTGGTGAATAAAGGAATTTGTTTTGATTGATTTTGAGTGGATTTTCATGCGGGAGGTGGTGCGGAGTCGGTGCGGCGGAGATTGGAGTTTCGACGTTTGGAAATGTTTTGGATTTTGATTGAGGAAATTTTTTTAATAGTAAAAAATCAGCTGATTTGAGGTAATTTACAGGGAAAAATAACTAAATCGAGGAAATTTGTAGCCAAAAAATAGTCTGAATAAGCGCATTTATAGCCAAAAATAGCTGAAATAGTCAAGTTTTTTGCCAAAAAATAGCTGAAATAGTCAAATTTTTCGCCAAAAATAGCTGAAATAGTCAAATTTTTCGCCAGAAATAGCTGAAATAGTCAAATTTTTCGCCAAAAATAGCTTAAATAGTCGAATACATAGCCAAAAATAACTAAAATAGTCAAATTTATAGACAAAAATAGCTGAAATAGTCGAATACATAGCCAAAAATAGCTAAAATAGTCAGATTTATAGACAAAAATAGCTGAAATAGTCGAATTTATAGACAAAAATGGCTGAATTAAGCTAATTAATAGCAAAAAATAGCTGAGTTAAGCTGATTAATAGCAAAAAATAGCCGAAATAAACAAACTTGCATAAATAAACTTGCTGAAATAATCGAATTTACAGCCAAAAATAGCTGAAATAAGATACCTCATAGCTAAAAACAACTGAAATAATCGAATTAATAGCAAAAAATGACGATAGCTATCCACAGCGACAATTAGCGATATATGAAGAACAGCACCAAATGATTATGAAATTACAACTTCCACACGTAGTAAACCGCAGAACACTACAAAACCGAAATTCTACCCAATTCCCAATAACCCATTAAATTAAAATTAAAAACTAAAATATTTTTAAAACATTTCAAAAATAAATTTTAAAAAAAAATTTCAAAAAATAAATTATTTTCCAAAACCAACATCCATTGAAGCAAACCGCCATTTTCCATCTATATAACATAATTACTTTGCATTTTTATTTACTGCACACAAACCACTAGATCCGCCGATAACTCTTACGTGCTTTTGGCCATTTAACGAGCCCTCGCAACAAGAAACGAACCCGTAACAATTTTTATGCACCAATTTGCTGTCATCGCTGATGCACTCATCACACGAGCAACACGCACCGCCTCCACCAATCCCCTCGATCCGGGCGGAGACCACTGACCATCCCCATTGGCCAAGTCACTTTCCGCTCATCCGCGCACCCCCCAATGGCAGAAAACCACTTTACACTAATAAATAATAAATATTTAATCAAAAATAAAATGAAAAACAAAAATAAAAATTATTATTATTTCCGCCATTTTGAAATGGGTCACGTGGGTGACCCATTGGGTGTTTTTGGTGGTTTTTGGTGGTTTTTAACCCCTTTGGTCGGCCTTGGGATGTCCCCTTTGGGGTAAAACGAGAGGGAAGGGGTTTTGGCAGCTGGTCATTGGCCACTGGTTGCTATTTTTAGCCTGGGCGAGTGACCTCGCTCGACCGTGGAGTTGAAAGGGTTAAAACACAAAAGATGTGGGTTGGGGACTTGCAGATACAAGACGCAACTGAAATCTCCCTTGGTTGATGTCAGGATGGGGACCAGGGGGGAGCAAGGGGAAGTGTTGTGTGTGTGCTAAAGGGTTACACAGATGTTGAATAAAGATTTTGGTTGCGCTAAAAATAAAAGTTTTTGTTTTGTTTTGGGGGTTCGGGGGGTTTTGGTGGGTTTTTTGGGGTGTTTTGGAGGGGGGATGTGAAGGTTTTAGAAAGTGATGTTTATTTGGGTTAAAAGTGTTGGGGTTTTGGATTGGTTTGGTCGAATTTGGTTGGATTTTTTTTAGGTTTTTTTGGGTTTTTTGGTCGAGTTGTGGGTCGAAAACTGGGAAGAATGTGGGAAAATGAGGATAAATGTGCACAAATTTGGAAAAATGTGCAAAAAGTGTGGGAAAATGAGAATAAATGTTGGAAAATATGGGAAAATGGGGATAAATGTGCAAATAATTTGGAAAAATGTGCACAAATTTAGAGAAAGGGCGAAAAATTGGGAAAATGTGTAAAAATGGGCAAAAATTGGGGAAAATTTGTCAAAATGGGCAAAAATTGGGGAAATGTGTAAAAATGGGCAAAAATTGGGGAAATGTGTAAAAATGGGCAAAAATTGGGGAAAATTTGTCAAAATGGGCAAAAATTGGGGAAATGTGTAAAAATGGGCAAAAATTGGGGAAATGTGTAAAAATGGGCAAAAATTGGGGAAAATTTGTCAAAATGGGCAAAAATTGGGAAAAATGTGTAAAAATGGGCAAAAATTGGGGAAATGTGTAAAAATGGGCAAAAATTGGAGGAAATGTGTAAAAATGGGCAAAAATTGGGGAAATGTGTAAAAATGGGCAAAAATTGGGGAAAATGTGGATAAATGTGCAAAAGTTTAGGAAAATGTGTATAAATGTGGATAAACGTGCAAAACGGGAGGAAATGTGTAAAAAAGGGCAAAAATTGGGAAAAATGTGTAAAAACGTGCAAAACTGTGGAAAATGTGTAAAAATGGGCTAAAATCGGGTAAAATGTATAAAAATGGCCAAAAATTCAGGAAAATGTGGATAAATGTGCAAAACTTTGTGGAAAATATGCAAAAATGTGCACAGAATTGCACAAATTGGGAAAACGTCAATAAATGTGCAAAACCGCGCAACAACATGGAAAATATATGAAAAATGTGCATCTCCTACACCAATCTCTAATCAACCCAAAAAAAAAACCCAAAAATCACAACATCCCCTCCAAACCAAAAAAACCCATCCAAAAACGAACCCCGCACTCTATTGGTCAAGCAAAGCGGTCAACCAATCGATTCTATCCCCCCTGCTTATTATGCCACACGCTCATGTAAAATGACAGTCAGATGGCGCATGCCCGTGCAATCGAGAGCCAACCACGTGACTTAACCAATCCCAACACCCAACTCGCCTTCACTTACACACACCGGTCACTCTCGACCAAACAACACCAAAAAAAAATCCAAAATGCCCAGCGACTCGGACCCGCCGGCGACCTGGTGGTCGCCCACCACCGACCAACAACACCAGCCGTTGGATTTCTCCACCAAACCCCGAGTGCGCGCATACCCGCAACCGCAGCCGCAGCTGCTGCCGGCGCCCACGAGCCGCTCGCCCGCGCTCAGATTTCACCACCGGGCCAACCCGGAGCGCGCGCCGAGCAGCGACAGCACGCCGCTCACGATGGGCTTTTTCCGGCCGGGCCAACACTCGCCTCCGCCGGCGCCACCGATCCCGCTGCATTTCAACTTTTTAGACCCGATGATGGGCATGAACGATTCGTTTCGACCTGCCGGACTTCTAGGCGGTCTATCGCAACTACCGTTCTCGTTTTTAGACAATCGCAGGCCGTCTACGAAGAATATGCGACCGTTTAAGGCCTATCCGAGAGACCCGTTGGCGCTACCGTTGGGATATTGCGGCTTATCGTCACCAGTTGTCCCCATGGATATACAGCAGGGGCTGTTATTAAATGACGACGCGTATGTGGATTTTCGGAAAAACGTGCTGTTGGCGAGTTCCGGGGCGGCTGGACAGGTGAGGGAGCGTGAGGAGAGGGGTAAGGGGTCCCCGAAGCCGTGCGAGGAGGCTGGAGAACGCGAGAGGATCGAGAGAGAGGAGGACGAGGCGGCAGGTTCGTCAATGTCGCCCGACTCGTCGCCGCCATCTTCGTCGACATCGTTGGTGGCGGGCGGGTGTGCGAAGAGGAAGCCGAGGACTTTGCCCGATGAATTGAAGGACGATGCGTATTGGGAGAGGAGGAGGAAGAACAATGAGGCTGCGAAGAGGTCACGTGATGCGCGACGGGCGAAGGAGGACGAGATTGCGATCAGGGCGGCGTATTTGGAGCAGGAGAATCTGAGATTGAAGGTGGAACTGGCGACGATGAAAACTGAGACGAATCGGCTCAGGTGTTTGCTTTATAATAGTTGACATTTTGTGTGATGGACGTGAATTTTTGCTCAAATATTTTATTTTTTATTTTTTTTTTGGTTGTAAATTTGTGTAGTGGTTGATGAGATATATTTATTTTGGAGTTTTGGTTTTGTTGTGATTTGTTGAGGAATAAAAGTGATGAAATGATGAGATGGTGTTGTTTGAATTTTTGATTGGGAAAGTGAAGTTTTGTTGTGGGTGGGATTGGGAAGTTTGTGGGGAAATGTTGTTTGGGTGGGGAGTTGGAATTGGGTAAAAAGTGGTCGGGAAGTGGCGGTTTTATTGTGGAATTTGGGAATTGTGGGATGTAGAGAGAAATTTTTGAGATTTTCCATCCCGAATCTCGAGAATTGAAATTTTTAACATTTCGGGAAATCCCGAATCTCGAGAATTCAAATTTTTCATCATTTCGGTAAATCCCGAATCTCGAGAATTCAAATTTTTTATCATTTCGGAAAATCCCGAATCTCGAGAATTAAAATTTTCATCATTTCGGGAAATCCCGAATCTCGAGATTGTGATTTTCTTGGAAAATACCCAACTCTACTCATAACCACATTCCTACGGTGGAAATCAGTCTGCCGACAGAAATTTTGTCCACAGAAGAAAGTGGTACTCACAGATTTCATTCCAGTCTTGGAATGTCTGTGAGATAAGTTCTGGCTACAAAAAAAATTAACTTTTTGGCAAGTCGATGCAGCAGAATGCCGACCTTTGTTTCCAGGCACAGAAAGTAGTGAGTAGTGACCAATCATAATAAATATATATTTTATTTATAAAAATGTATTATTAGTTTAAAAATTGAAATTAAAAACAAATCCTGGTTAAATTTATTTTCTGTTGCATAGGGCTGTGAGTACCATAAAAAGTCTGGTATGACAGACTGACACATTTCTGTCACCAAGTGATTCTGATAGGCTTTTTTATCAAGTCTATACACGCAGAAAAGTCTGTGACCATGGACTTCTGTTAACAGACAATGTTATGTGTACTAAAGTTGAACATTTGTGGGGAAAACGGTGAGAAGTTGAGAAAAATGTGAAATTTCTTGAAGAAATTGAAAAAACGTGAGAAATTTGTGAGAAAAACTTTGGAAACTTGAAAATTTCTTGATAAAACTAAAAAAAAAAACTAGAAAAGTTTATTTTAAAAAACTTTAAAAATTTGAAAAATTGCTTGGAAAACCTCAAAAAACTTACAAAATTTCTTGGAAAATGTCAAAAATTTGAAAATTTCTTGAAAAAAAACTGATAAAACTTGAACAGTTTATGAAAAAAAAATTAAAAACTTGAAAAATGCATGAAAAAAACTCAAAATCTTGAAAATTTCTTCAAAACACGAAAAAAAAAAAAAAAACTCAAAAAAATCCGTCAAAACCCCAAGAAAAAAATCTAAAAAAAACCTCAAAACTTTTGCAACACCTCAAAAACCCTCCCCCCAAAAAAAACCCAAAAAAAACTTCCACCAAAACCCTCAAACTCCATCCAAAACCCCCAAACCCACTCCCAAAACCCCCAAACTCTGGTCATTGACCACAACCTCCTGCCTCAAGGGCCCGAATACCTCACTCTACTTTACTTTTGCATGATTCTTAGATGGGGTCTCAAAGGATTGTCCAAGGGCTTGACCATTGAGGTGAACGACCGGCTTCAAAATCCCCCCTCTGCTCCCAAACTCAAAAGAATTTCATCCTCAAAAGGGTTGCATCTGTGACCTTTGACCCAATCAACTCAGGCCATGCGGAAATCACCAAAACTGACCATTTTCAACGACCCCGCCCTCCCACACCCCCCCGAAATGCACAAACTTGCGTGCAAACGTCAAAAAATTAATATTTTCACCGAAAAAATGGCGTAATTGCATTCATTTCCCATTAAAAAATTATTCTAGTCCGTGCACGATGCCGTGTACATGCAAATCAACATTTATTTCCCTCTATCAAAACAATTACATTCATTATGCGGGTTAGGCCTAACAATTCCTATCAAGCCAACCCGATATGCTGTAATTACTTTTCAGCTTGCACAGGGCCGACAAACGTGCGTCAATACAGGCCCGCCCACTTGCAATGTGTGTGTGTGTGTGTGGACCGTTGTTATTTATTTTTTTTTATTTTTTTTAATATTTATTGAAAATAAGTTGACAAATATAATGCCGTGCGTGAAAATTGGTTTGCCTCAACACTCACGCTAATAAAGGAGCCCTGAACGCCACTTCCGGCCACAAAATACTTGCGTGGGTTTGCGTCTGCTGATGGCAGGCCCTGATACAATGCTATTTCTCACGATATGTACCGTTTTGTGGTTTGGCTATGAAAAAAAATAATAAATAATAATAACAAACACAAATAAAGTGCACATTGCGTTGCAATTTACAGCTATTTTGTTTGGAAATTTAAAAAATAAAATAAATAAATTGTGGAGAGTACTGTCACTGCGGAGCTGCTGCATCTAACAATATAAAATGGCGCCGGACGGGATAAAACATCCGAGTAGAAATGTCGTTTTTCTGATGAATTACTTGAATATATTTCGTTTTTTATTTAAATAAAGCTCCAATCAGTAATAGTGGTCAATAATTTCAATAAATCTTTGATGATATGTTGATTTTTATTCCAATTCGAATAAATCTTTGATGATTTTCACTGCGCCACTGCTGCGTCTAACACTATAAAATGGCGCCGGACGGAATAAAACATCCGATTAAAAACATCGTTTTTCTGATAAATTACTTGAATATATTTCGTGTTTTATTTAAATAAAGCTCCACTCTGTAATATTGGTTAATAATCTCAATAAATCTTTTACGATTTCAACGATTTTCGGTCCAATTCGGAACATTTAGTGCGTTGGTATGCGCGCCAACTGCGGTCGGAAATTGCAACTAATCCTGATAAGAGCACACTTACATGCCATAAAGTTTATTAGGAATTTGTTTTCCTAGTTGCGGTAATTTGAAAGGAAATTAATGGTTTTGGAATTATGATTAATAAATGAAATTGGCTCTAATAACAAACAGACTGGAACTGTTGTTAGTCACAGTTCACTTTAGATTGAACAGGAATAAATATTAATATTGCATGTAAATGTGCGTATTGAGTCAATGAAAAATGAAGCCATCGATTGTTTGTCACATGTTTTTATGTAGGAAAAAAAAAGTTAGGGGCTGCCAACATGCAACAAAGTTATCAGCGAATAATTTTATCTCTATTGACTTCCTAATGCGAATGAAAAAAAAAATATAAATTGAAGGGGAAAACACCCACAATGCACTAAACCAAAAAAAATGTAATTACACATCGAACACGGGTCAAATTACACGAATAACGAGTAAATAACTTCATTTGGGAATTTTATTTGCATTTATTTGCATTTTGGAGTGGAAAAATGTGCATTTTTGTGAGTTGTGTTTTGGTGTTTAGTTCGCGCCGCGCTCGGTCGAGGTCGCGATTGACTTATGGCGGTAGGTCGTGAAAGGCGAAGAAAAAAGGGTAGTGGGTATCGATTCGGCAGCGGTAAATTGAATCGATAGTAATTACACAGCGCTGGCCGTTTAAACGTCGACTCTGGGTTCAAACGAGGCAATTATAATGTCGCAATGCGAAAATAATTACATGAATTTTCTCGTTTTGCTAACAGCTGTTGTAGTTTGATAAGCTGATAATAGATGTCGCTTTGGATGATGACTGATTCATTTAGTGTTGTTTTTTTTTTGTTTTTTTTTACATTTGTTTGTAAGTCGTTTTTAATTCGGTGGTTTTTTCGTTCGGATAGGTTGGAAAGGAGAAATGTTTGGTGTTTTATTTTTCTTTTAGGTTTGTGGGAAGTGATTTGATGCGCCATTTTGGCGCCGCGCCATCTAGCATTCATTTTGAGTAACGGTTATGGCGGTTGGTGGATGCTGTTGCTGAGTCGCTAGGATTTGTTCTTGTCACATAAAAATACATCACGAGTTTAGTTCTTTTTAAAACGGATATTCGTGACAAATTTTTTTTACGATTTTAGACGTAGAATTCAACGGGTAATAAAATGCAAAGACATAATAAATGTATCGTATTTTGATTTACTTTTTTTTTTAAAAATTTATTTTATTTATAGAACAAATCTTACAAGTATTAAATAAAAACCTTTTAAAAGGCACAAAACTGGAAATGATCAGGATAACCAGACCTACCGGTAGGACTGGGACAGTCCCAGATTTGGATGCTTTGTCCCAGTGTTTCGAAAAATGATTCTCGGGACACAAAAATGCCTCGGTTTTAAAAATCGATCAATTGTTCATAATGAAAGTAGTTTAATCGGTTTAATTTGCACCGAAATGATACACGTATACAATCTTTCTCTGAAGAGTCAACGACTTAATTATTAAGAACAAGGTGGAGTTAAAATGTTCGTACCAAGGACTACTGGTTCACGCTTCAACCTAAATACATTGGCAGTTCTGGTTGGCTCTGAACAAAAAGCTGGGTACACCCAAAACACGGTACCCAATTTGGGTACCCAATAGAAACGAAATTTATCTA
>JAQIXU010000256.1:0-45375 GCA_034701245.1 Strigamia transsilvanica
GTGATTTTTTGCCGCGACTTATAATCGAGGGCGACTTGTAATAGAGGGCGACTTTTATTCGAAGAAATACGGTACTTTACCAATGTCAAAAACAAGGAGTCAGGAATATAACAGATAGGTACGTGATAAATAGAAGAATTTAGTAAGAATTTAGTATAAGGTTATACATAGGGAAGCCAGTTATTTAACACTACAAGTAGACTAAACAAAGTTGGCGCCATCCATCCTAGTAGCGATTTTTCATTAACTCCAATCAAGAAACGCAAGAAATGTAAACATTTCCTATGATAATTATTATTCATTAAAGGAGTTGTGATATGAAAAATATAAGTTAACCTAATATGATGTAATTTTGTCTGCAGTTATCAAATCTCTGGTTAAAAGTTTGATAACTATACTAATTAATTTAATATTACGTAATTCCCCTGTTGTGTTTCACTACATTCCTTGAAAAAAGCAGTGTCAAAAACAGACGTCATCTAAGGACTCGCTACATCCAAATTACGTTCTAACCAATATGAGGTCATGCCCGGGTTAGCACGTTATTGCTGATTTCTCCCTATTTTTGGCCTATTCCTAATTTCTTGGAATTTCACCAGGTGAAACATTGGAACAGCCAAAATTATAAAAATTGTGGTGACCCAAATGGGACTTTCTGTAGAACACTCTGGGCATTTGGCACAATGGAAGCAGGGTGGTAATTCTCTAGTAAGTGTCCTATCTGTCTCTCACAAGCTATCCTGAAGACTGGTATGTATACTATGTACACACACGCCTTACGTATCCGTACATTCCGTACGGTATGTATGTGGAACGTCTTTGCAATGTAATTCATAAATCGTCAATGCGTATGCAATATCCCGGGAGTTTTGCGTGGACACCGGGTAATATAATATGATATCAAATAATGTATTCAGCAAATAAAATGTACTCACATGTGGTAGCGACCTACTGCCACATTGTCCAAGTATGCACTGGCAAACTAATTGCCAAACCATGTTGTAATTCCTAGGCACTATCTATTCTAGAAGTATTAATGTAACTTCAAGCTTAAATGTAGTGGTGATCTATGAATACTAACTGTCTAATTATTATTCATGATGTTCTTTCCAGATGTGGCCAAACTAAAGGTGTTTTCTTGGTCTGGTCAAATTCAATAAAGTAGGAGAAAACTAGCCCTATATCCTATGCTTACTAATGAAGTATAAGACCTCAAAAGAACATGACAGTTCTGTGTAAAAGTCTAAAAGCAAGTGAGTGTTTATTCACTGATAAAACAGCTTGTATACACAACAAACCATGTGTCTTACTAAAACTAAAACTAAAACTATCATGACAACACACAATACCAACATGAAGGCATCATGATACAACACGTCATGCCCTCATACAATAAATGAAAGCCAACGCATTAAAAATACTCCTAACGCTTTAGGATGGCACATCAACAACAAAACTTGAACATTCAATAAACAATAGATATTTCTGGATATTATTCACTGTAAAGAATGCTGCACACCTCGATATAAATAATATCGACAATAAATATACCGGCATCTTGAAAACAAAGCGACAAAGCCGATATCATACATAAATGACAACATTAACATGTGACATAACACTTTCTCATGTCACCAGATGTTAACTTAGAAATGCCTAACATTCGGGTACCCTAATTAATTACTATTTCCCCTCACTTAGTCATTTCCTCAAGGAGCGCAGGTGTGGGATTTTCCCACCGTTCTCTCAGAACAGAACTGAATACCCAACACACCACAACCACTGCCTGCCTGCTAAGAGATCCTCGTGCGTGTCCAACCTTTACTCAAGAACAAGGAGTGACCAAAGACAAAAGCACAGGCAGTGTGGTATCCGAAAGGCATCGTTTTCCCAGCCCTAACTGGTAAAATGAGGAATCGTCAATAGATCGGTCACCAAAGACAAAAGCACAGGCAGTGTGGTATCCGAAAGGCATCGTTTTCCCAGCCCTAACTGGTAAAATGAGGAATCGTCAATAGATCGGTCACAAGAATCTCTCGTGGACGATCATATCTTGGCCCAATAGCCCGAATCAGAGTCTCTCGGCCAACACTACACAATACGACTCAGATCGGCAAGTTGGGACTACTGCTGTATGTTCCTTAGATGACATCATTTCCGGTTTTATACCTTTTTCAGTAGAGGGCATAGCTAAACAAATAAACTCAATTTTGTAACAAAAAACTATACAACTTAAGAAAAAGTTAGACTTTGTAGACATTTTATTTCGTCTCACCAATTCATATTTCACCGATTAAAAAATATTTTTTGTCCATGTCGCAATTCCTTTAACGATGTTTGATATTTACCACACCGGTCAATTCCCGTGTGAATTAACATGAGATTTTTTCTGCTTCGGTTCTCTTCGCCTCGGATCAAAGACAAATCCCGAAATGTTTGTAAATATACTTTCAAACAATTGTGGAAAAAAGCGGAGGGGAAAATGAGTGGAAACAAGTCCAGTTTGGTCAACCGAGCGTCTTAAGCGTATTAAACAAAGGGTCAACTTCCCCTGGCGCCACGCCATTCGACCACGGTTCAAACGTGCGGTGAAAAGATCGTAACCAAGAGACACGCGGCTTATCCTCCAACTCCAAACTTGTTAAGTCCTCCTCGTCCTCGTTCCTCGCAATTCCGCGCGCGTGACACAAAAAACCTCAAAACACTTTTTGTCCCGCGCTCGAATCTCGTCGAGTAAAAACACAAATAAAACTGTGAATTTAAAATCTGGAAAATATAAACCAAAAAAAAATGTCGACGCAACGTGCAAAATTTCATTTTTGTTTTAGCGTCCCGAAGTCGTAAACGAGTTGTTGCGGATCTTGCGGCTTTTGGCAATTCGCCCGCCCGCGCCAACTGTCACGTCACCGAAGAAAAGAAGAAGCCAGTTCGAACCAACTTTGGTGTCGCAGATGGGACATTCTCGACACGAATTGACAGATGCGTACCAGGCCCGAAATTAAAGAGACAGTGCAACTGACGCAGCAGAAAATAAAAACAAAAAAAGAAAAAAATCGCTAAACCACAGACGGGCGTGGCCGGGCCGTCGTACCGACTTCGGATTAATGAACGCCCGACTCACTAGATCTTAATTAAAGCAATTAATCAACGAAACGTACCTGCCCTCACCCACACGTCGCGACTGACGATGGCGCCCACTGAGTTGGACGCCGTGCATTTGTACACTGCGGCGTGCACGTCTTGGCGGTACTCTTCGGCGCCGAACTGAGGAAACACTAAAGTGCCGTTTGCCATCACCCGTCGGATCCGCTGCACGTCCGTCACGTACGATCCGTCACCCACTGTCCATCGCACGTGCGGCGAGGGCGAACCGCGAGCGGAACATCCGATTTGTGCCCCCGTGTCGTTAGAAAAGTCCACCGTGCTTTCTGGTTCCAGCGTGAACGACGGACCTTCCTGGTACGATTCGGACGAGGTCACAACTGCAATTTAAAAAAAAAAAAATTAAAAAAAAAAATTATTATTTTTTTAAAATTTTCTAAAAATTTCCAAATTTCTAATAGCGCGCAAAATTCACCTTTATTCATTTATTGCATCGCAGGGCAGCGCGGTTGAGTGGCACGCCCAACTCGACTCGTGTTATCTGAATGCAGATATAATTCGCGCGTGCTCAGCTGCTGTATGCACAAAACTCCACGAAGGTTCGCAACCATTAAGAAACAATAAGGGAACTTCCGAGCCAGCGTCTCATTAGTTTCGTTGCACTGAGCGCCGCGTGAAGTCGCTTTATCGTTTGCGTGTACAACCTTAACATCGTCACGCACCCGCGTCGCCAAGGAGCAGGAAAGGGAGGGCGGAGACACACAGAGAGAGAGAGAAACTAAAAGAGTTAGTAGGGGTTGAGGATAAGACGGTAAAAGAGCGGGTAAGAAGAAGAAGAGAACCATAAAACAGAGCAAATCCACTAAGAAAAATAGTTGTTGTTTCTTCGCGACGCTCCTTATCTGCGTCGAGCTACTAACACAAGTCTCTTGTTGACAGATGCCGGGGCCAACGCAGATAATTCCCCGACGCTTTTCATTCATCTCGTGCTAAATTGCGCCACCGGATTTCCAGCGCTTCAAATCTCGGAAAACGTGTCGGTCAACTATCGATCCCCAACCGGCGCCTTAAACAAAAACGTAAAAATATAAATAAAGATAAAATAAACGCGAGCTATTAAGCCGAGTATTTAGCACCGCATCCCGGCCGTTATGGTTTGACTCGACTGCCTATTAAAACTCTCTGCTGGGATTTGAAATTGGCACAAAACAGTTGTTTGGATATTTTCAATGTTTGCAGTGCGCATCGCACGCGAGACTCGCGCGAGGAATGAATTTTGGAAGAGGATTTCCAAGACGATTATCAATCGATCGGCGAGTTTGGCCCGCCGCCAGTGCAATCGGGCTAAACCTACTTTCTTTTTCCTCCTTAACAAGCTCATCCGCATGCACCAACCCGTTCCTAAACGTCAGATGAGAAAATGACACCTGCTCCGATCGCCCCGAGAGACTTCAAACACACTTGAATCAAACCCCGCAAAAGGCAAAATAATTCCCTTCGAAATGAACATTCAAATCAATACATCCGATTGATCTATTTAGCATATTTTCTCTCGAAATTTTTTTTAATTTTGACTTATACAGTACTTCCAGGATCTCGGGGTATTTCGGTTGGATTTCGACAGCCAGTTGGTAATTCCAATTGTTTGCAATCGGCTAACGAAAATACTTTTGGAAATGATTCTGACTGATCTCGGATGCGGCTCCGAGGGGCCACGAGAGACACTAATGGAACGAATATCCCCATTTTTGCCTCAAATTGGAATTGATCGGAGCAGACAAAAGGGGATGAATTGAACGCTGCTTCGTGGCCCCAGGTCTCTCCAACAGACGCCACACCACGTGAGTCCAATTAAAATGGCGGCAATTCCTGCTGGGCCGATTACGTCCTTCTGGTTTCGTGAAAAAGGAAAAGGAAAAAGAAAAATTGCTTCAATTTGTTTTCAGCACGGCGAATAATGAATAAAAATTGATTTGGGATTCAATTGTGAGAGATTTGAGTGGAAAGTGGACACACAAAGAGAAATAGGAGGCGGAAATTCGATGAAACAGCGAGAATGCAATGCGGTTTTGTAGTTGTTGGTTCCATGGTAAATCTTATAATTCTATGTGGCATTTCGCTTTGTCACTGTCGTCGATGATTTAGTAACCGCTTGCTGCTAAACTGGCACAACTTAAGTCGTGCTCTCTCCATTACATCCCATGACAATCGGAAATGTCAAATTCTTCACTTTTTTTCCTCCTTTTCTTTTCGTATTCAGCAACCAACAACAATAACAAACAAATACGACAAGTGAATAAATCATAAAGGATTTACTCAAACAAATTTTCGGAATTCCGATGGAAGGGCCCAGAAGAAATTCATCACGTGTCATCAGTTTTTATTTTTTGGTATTTTTCCATTAGCGAATATGTAATAAAAAAAATGTGAGGAAGATGTTTGAGAAATTCGAAGCGAAAATTGTTTAAAATTGCACTCAAGTTAGGTAATTTGAATCGTGAAGAAACATTGCACTTCGAGCAGAATAGGTTTTTCTGCTCGTTAAAACTCTCGAGGAAGACAAACAGTTTGTAATACCCTCAAATAAAAAAATTCTAAACTATAAATCAGGCAAAAAAAATCCAAACCGGAAATGACGAATCGTGACGAAAGTGACGTCACGCATTGCTGGGACGCAGCTGAACTCGGTCAAAAAGTTTCGCTTCTACCGTGTTTGCAGAGAATTTCAACTGAAATATCGGTCCGCCACATGACATAATCTGAGACGCACTGTACACTAATACTTGTCTATACAGCTTTTCGCTGTAACAGCCTTGTGTAAGTATGGCTAAGTTTTGATTTACAGCCTACAATTTTTCGATATACAGCCAAAAAGTCGGGAAATCCCATGTTCGTCTTTTGTCATGTGTTCTACGCTGGATGCACCGCTAAATGCTATACGTTTCACAATATATTGTAATATATTGCCATACATTTTTTAACCATATGGGTGATAAATCCTACACGAGAAAAAATATAGGTGTAAAACGCTTGTCCCTATTTAGACATCTTTTTGGTGTTAGATTACACTACTGAGGTGTAAGCATTACATCTTTATGCTTCTACACCTTGCAGGTATTATGATACACCCTTGGGTGTAAATTTACTCCCATGATAGTGTTTTTAAAAAGGTGTAAATTTATTCCCATATGGAGTAACTTTACACCTTAACAATGGGTAACGTTACACCTTAGTAACGAAACTTTACACCTTGATGGTGTCAATATACCGTTTTAAATAAAAATAAAAATAGCGTTCTAAAAGGTACACAGTTCAATTTAATTTACTTAAAGCCACCATTTTGTTTTGTTGATGAAATCTTACTGAGATTTATTTTTTTACTTTTACCCACACTCAGTTTTGAACCCTAGTCCATCTGTTCCATAGTCTAGTTTTTACGACTAGTCTATTACAGCATCTAGCAAATATCAGCAGAAAGTACCCTTAAAATTATTTGTTTGTAGAAAAAGGTGTAAATGAGCACCATTTCTTACACCTTTTACCAAAAAAAGTAATACTGCCATTTTACACAATTTTAACATCATCTTAGTTTACATCTCCCGGTTACACCTTTTAACACCTTCATAGGTGTCGAAATTTCTTAAAAGGTGTATTTGAGGCTTTTACACATTTTTACACCTATTATATCTCCGAGTGTATCACCAATTCAATTCAATATCATTGAAAACTTTGTAGAATGTGTATTTCTATGTAATTTATCTGATATTTATTCTCCAGATAAAAAATACATAAAATTTTCATACTCAAACACATTAGTCTTTACCCAAATCTTGTTTTTAGTAGTAATATATTTCACGAACAAAGTAAATCTTAGAAAGCATTCCGCTTACAACTCTCTAAGAAAAATATCAACTTTACACATGGCCATTGTAAAAAAATTAAAAAATAAATAAAAAACTAAATTTTAAAAATGAAACATCAAATTGACTTACACCATATACTGCGCATATTTGTGCTGTTCTGTTATTGACTGTTTACTCAATACACTCAATTTCCAAAACCAACATTTTGACGACACAAAATGTCAAAAACGAAATGCCAAGTAAAATATATTTATTCAAACCACAAAACCCAATAAGTTACTTTAATAACTTCATCAAAAAAAAAATCGATATAACAAAGTTACAGCAAAGCCCAGAGAGGTTTGTCTTTCATAAAAATGGAAATGCCATTTTTCACCATCAATTTCCAAACCACACGGTCCACCTGATACCCGTATATTGGAAATGTAAACATTAAAACAACCAAACTCCCTTCGCAATAAACATGATTCTAAATTCCCCAAAAACCAACAACTCCCATTACTAATTGACCTCACTTTAAACATCCTTGTTTGCCTACCCATGCTGCACTGCCAGGCCAGGGTTGACTTTATTAAAAAGTTCAATCGTGTGAGCTCAATCTTTTACTTTCCTTTTACTTGAAGCTTATTTTTTTCCCCCTCGTGTCTCTCAAACTGCCAACACCAGTCGTTGTTGGTGGGAACGATGCCAATTGCAAACGTGCTCTACACTTCCATTTTCTCACTTAACTCACTCGACTACCTCCCATTTGCACCAGTGCCATATACAATCATAATCTCACAAGGGGAGCTTGGAATTACACTCTCAAGTTGCTGTTGATGGCATCACACAGTGAGAATAATTCAACAACCTACAACGTCGTAACTTAACTTATGCAAATGTCTTGAGCCTAATTTCCTGACAACAAGCAGCAAGAACATTAAACTCGACGAGGAGACATCGTACTTCACTAAAAAAAACAATACAATATTCATATTCTTGCATTGTCACCGTGTCTTGGTGTTGCCGTCAGTTTGCGCTTCAAACCCGGTGGGCGACCTCGTTTCTTTACTTCTTTGGCCAGTGCAAACATGACAATGACAATACAATACACTCAGACAGAACAAAGTTGGATATTTTTGTGTTGGCACTGTAATATTTTTGTGTCAGCTGAAGGCCATACACGAATTGTACAAATAAGTGCAAACTTAACACAAAATCCAGGATCAACAAAACAATAAATTCGAAAAGGCAGGCAACAAAGAATGAGGCCGGGCAGTAAAAACAACTAACTACAGAGAGGAGCAAAATGTAAAATGTTTATTTCTGGCAGGATTGTAAACCGCTCCAGTTACTGTAGCGCCACTACTTATGCGCTACTTTTGCAAAAAAAAAGAGTAGCATTATAGTAGTGACTAGGTCACACTCTGAGGCAAACAAGACACATGTAACTTGCGACATGTCATCCTCCGCCTTAGTACCGCGGTGCTCTTGCGCAGCGGTGCCATTAGGCAGGCTGCCTCAATGCTACAGCCTGTAGACGGTGCTTGCCGAGACATGTGCTTGGTTGTAAGATCAAACAGGAAGTAAGATTTGTTCCCTTTTATTAACATATATGCAAATTAGATGGGATGCGAACTGGTGGTAACGTTCCACACAATATCTCAAACAACACAAAGTATTTTTCACATGTTTTTTTTTCTTTAGTTTAAAACAATTTCATATTGTGTGAATTTTATTTTTTTGGAACGTCAATACATTTTGATGCATCATGATAAATGTGTAGATTTGTGCTTCTGCAGTGCAATTTTGCTGCTCTCTGTATATGCACCACAGGCACAAGTAAGTTGAACCAGAAAGAAAAAAACCAGTACACCTAAATCCCAACCCAATCGAAAGCAAAAAATGGATTTACCATCTCTGGAATTTGTTGAACAGAAGAACACACCTGGTTAACCATTGAAAAAAAAAGCTGAAAAACTCCTTATCCGTAATCCTCCAATTAGGGCCAAGACACTTTTCCATTCCTGGTGTTGCTGACACAGATGGTAATTGATGACCAGGCAAAAATTCGAGAGAAAATTCTACCGTTCCAACTGCCCATTATACCGTATTGACGCACATTTAAGGGCATGCCACTAAACAGCGAGTTTGACCAGACCGCCCTTAAGTCACGTATTTAGTGGCATGCCACTACAAGTATCCTGGTTCTCATTTTCAGCTTACAAGTGAGTTTTATCAGACACAAAGGGTACATTGTCACATTTATGATGGGCTAGGACAGGTTAGGTGTTATTTTCCTCTGGCAGCAGACACAGGGCCTGACATTAGGGCAAAAGTCAACTCTTAGGTTAGGTTACTTGGACCCCTGGCTGACATAATAACTGCATACATGCATCTAGAAAAGACAAGGGAAGATTGATGGGGATCCTTCATGCTGAAAGTTTCTACCAATGATAATGAAAGTAGCTTAGCAGTGACAATCTTGGAAATGGAAACCTTAACAAGTGAAATGGAAGAATAGACGCGAATAAGAAACGTGCAAGAGGATTAAGAAAAAGGAAGAGGATTCACAGCTGCCAACTAGAACTAATTCTTTATAGGAAAGAAAATGAGAAATGGACTACAGCATAGACGAATCTAATCTCAAACTAGCACGTGCACGCCCATAATTCTCCTTTTCATTTGTGTTAAAAGAGAAGTAAAAGAAAAAGTGTTGATATATTCGAAAATAAAAGGATCCAATTGGTCATAAACATTCCTACTTTCCTCCTTGATGATTTGATAACTTAAGATACAGGAAACTCCCTCTAGACCGGGCACTTCTATGAAACTTGCCTACTTTACTATTGTCCATTTGTTTTCATTGTGGACTTGTTGACAAGTCAATAGCAATGGGAGTTTGTCACAAGTTTTCTGAAACAGAGTAAATACCAGGTTCTCCTTTGGAGCCTGCCTAATACCCGGTAATGCTAAAAGCTTCCTCTAGCCTGGGAACCCCTTTGGAACACATCTAATACCTGGCAATGCTAAAATCTCCCTCTACAGTTTGCGCCTGGTATCTTGATGCTAAATTCAAACTGCACATCCAATTTTGCACAGACGATTTTCTAATTCCAGTCCTTATTTAGCCTAACATTAGGCCTAAAAATGCGAAATAATGTAAATAAACAACAATATACCGGTAATTTATGGCATTTATGGCATTTATGGGATTTTTTTTAGCATCATTTGACTTAATACTGCTAAATGTGAACTGGAAGAAGAAAATCGTCTGCGCAGAATGGTATGCGCAGTTTGAATTTAGCATGAAGATACCAGGCGCGAACTGTAGACCGGGCACTCCTTTGAAACCCGTCTAATAACCGGTAATGCTAAAAACTCCCTCTACACTGGGCACCCCTTTGAAACCCATCTAATACCTGACAATGCTAAAAGCTCCCTCTAGACCACTCTCTTTTTGGTGGACCCGCCTATGCCTAGAGGGAGTTCACTGTACTTGCAGCACAACTGCATTGATCGATTGATTCATCACCAGTTGCTCACACCACCTCAAAACTACACCACATGAAACAAACAAAAACATCTATTTAGATTGAATGCTAATACCAAAATAACCTTCAATCCAAGTCGTCAAATAAAGCCAACCATGGCCTTACATAATCATAAGTCTTGCTGCCACTCACAATCTTCCATTAGTTTTCTGATGTCAACCTTCCATCAGGTTTTCATTGAAAGCAAACAACAAAGAGGCAAAACTTAATTAACCCCCCGTGCCAGCAAAACAATAATGGCAACATTCGCAGATATCCTCAAACCCAATCCACGTTTCGACCCATTCCACCTCGTGCCTTAAAGAGGCTTTTATCCTCAAGTATCGGCCCATAATATGAACAGTTATACGCAGTTTATTTCTGCACAAAGTAGATATTTTCACGTGATGCATCAAAACGAGTTATAAATGGCCGATTAAATTGCAGGGCAATAAAACTCCATTGGTCTTATGGCCATGCTAAGCTCGCTGCTTGTTAGATCTAATTACAATCGGCACACCATGTGGCAGCACCTTCAAGCAGAGATGAACTAACAGAAGCATTGTAAAATGGAAAGAATGCCCTGCACATTAATTACTCTCTTGCTCTCCTAATGGAATTAATTTTAAAAATAAAAACATGAGATTTGTGGCCCATAAAAGAGAATAGCATAATTGAAAAGAACAAAGTACGAAGGCTAGCTTGTCTTTCTTGAATAGGGAGTTTAGTGGTGTATCCCACTTGAAATATCACTCTTCATTTATTGCTGTCTCTTTGGGGCTTGTTTCTTCTTCCATTTCCAAATTAGGGTAACATTTTCTTTTCTGTGTATAGTTTCAGTGATCGATAGTCATGTTCATTTACATGTTAAATTTGACATTTAGACTGGTTTAAAAAACGTAAAACCAGAAATTAGAAATACTGGTGACCCTGTCCATTATCACTTGGCATTCCTCCATTTTGCTTTGTTCTTTTTTCTGGGCATTGCACCTTGGATTAAGGTGAAACCAATGCATTAGCACGGAGCATTTAACAAACACTACAATTGAATTTAGATTTTTCTTCTTCTTTCTTTTGGAAAACAAAATCCAGTGTTGATTGTAACTTAGCTAAAGACATTACAAAATGATACAAACTTAAATCAACAATCTTTTAAAAATGCGAATAAATTTCAAACGTTTCTCGGTAATGAAGCAAAATATTAATTGTATGAATAATGGTAATTGGACAAGCCATAAGCAACATCATTTATTTGCTGCTGCTGTACACTTGAAAGCAGGCAAATAGGAATGCAAATAGGAACTAGGAATGCAAGTCTGTGGTTAGAACAAAAGTAATCACCAAGATGTTTCTACCAGGCCCCCATTTGTCCCTTAAGAATAGGAAACACAACACTACTCAGTTCTAGGGTGATATTAAGCCTGAAAAAAGGATTTGTTTACCCTGAATTCATTATTTTTATCCAAAAATCCATTTCGCTTTAAAATTGATCGCAACCGGTAGCAAGCCATGGTTCCACAGTCGCAATTTGTATGAAAATTCTCCGGAATCTTGAATACCACGACATTTTTCATGCAAGCAAAAAAAAAAAGGATGGAAGCATTTCTCTTCAAGTGGCACAGTTGAAAATTTAAGGTTGTTGTTCTGACACAAACATTTCAGAAAGTGATATAACAAAACTAAAACACAAACATCTAAAACCACTTAAAACTCGATTTTTTTTTTTTGAAATGCCGTGGCATTCAAACTTCTTTCTTGACGTTAGAAATGCAGCGGCTACAGCTAAATATCCTCTCTTCGCGTATAGAAAACATTTATCTCAATGTGCACTTTCTCTATGATAATAATAAAGTGATTTCAATGATATTAAAATCACTATTTCTGATTTATTGCTTTCGAACAACAGCAAGGTCTTTTCGTCCGAAGATGGACAGCGGATGGCGCGAGGTAGAAGCACGGTCAACAGTCTTTTTTAAGCGCCTGACCAACTGCGTTCCGGCAAGACATTTTTTCTACTTTCAATCCTGCATAGTCAGAAATAATTTTATTGTGGTCGAAGATACTGTTGGTATAATGAGGGGTTAAGCGCAACAAATTATTTTGTTATAATCCAACTAAAAATAACCTAACATTTTAACATAAAACGTAAGGCCTTAGATTATTTCTTAGTTTAATCACAGAAAAATGAACTTGATGGTCCAAACCGACACTAGGGCACGCAACAGTAAAACGTGGCAAACAAATTTCCGACGTTTTTGAGTTCGTTTTGTACTTTTGATTGATCGAATATTAAAGTACTACACACGGATCGATTCGTCTCGATGTAACGAATCTAACGAGGTATAGTTTTTAAAGATAGCGTTGGTAGTTTGAGAAATATCGCGTGCAGAACCGTTCGAGCGATAGATCATCAGACCGTGTGCCATTTGCAATAATCTTTACCATAATAGCCCATGATTTTAACCTTTGCAAATTCACAGTTTGAACAGAGTATTATTTTGAAATAATTTAATCCAAAAAATGGATTACAATCTGTTGCATGAAACCCCTTAGTGTTTATACGGCAATATACTATTCTTGCAGCATGGTGCCACTACGGTGACTACTCCTAGCTTCATGTTACCATGTTTGAATAAAAAAACTCATGTGGAAAGAAGTGCTCCGGCCGCTGGCTGAATAATATCCTCAAGATTATTAACCCTCGAAGGGTCATCCGGGTGCAACTCTCTTCTTGAATAGCAAAACTTTGCTGAAAATTTCGGACTTTGTTTGCACAATCATAAAGTACGTCTGGAATTATTTTTTTTGGAGTGTTTTGTACATTATTCATTTATTTATTCCTCATTGAAATTTCTGCCCCTTAGAAATCCCAGAGTAACTTCAAGTTGGCTTCTCCCAAATTTACAAAAACTCTTCAACTTGGTACTTCCAATTTAAGAAATACAGCAAAAGCGCTTTTGCTTCAGCGCTCTTAGATTTAATTAATGTGCACCCAAATAGTTACATTGTGAAAACCAAAGTTAACAAATATTCCTGGTCGAAAAATATCCAGTCAAAATACATCCAGCTCGACTAGAATTATCGCCCATCCTCTAGTTTCCAATCTTCTTTCATTAAAGTCAACCAAAAGAATAAAAGAAACCACAAAGACATCCACTACTGGGTCAACTCACCTAATCCTGATACTATTAAAAGTAAACAAACACATTTAGAACTTTGCATACCAAATACCATAAGCCCATAATCCTCGAATCTGTTGCAATTGATTTTCCTTCCAAGTGCACACGCACACCCCTTCCTAAACACCAATAAAATGTACCATGGATTTACATGACGGATGACACCCCAAGATCCACAGATGCGCACTGAAGAAACCCCTGGTTTTAAATTCCCCAAAATGCATCGCGCCCCATTAATCGCGATAAATTATTAGCGAATCTAATTCATAAACACATTTAGACACACTTCATTTACGCTCAGCTGTTACGTTAAACAACACAAGACTGATTTATTGCATATAAAATCCATACTTCCGTAAATTATGCTATTATAAATTAGGTTTATTCGTGCATTTATTGCGAATAGTGTCAACAAACAGGAAACAGTTGTTTGTACATTTTTTTTTATCATTCTCTGTCAGCTCCCAGGGGCGTGCAGCTCATCTGTGTCACCAGATGGGGCCACAATTATATTTTATCTGTTTGTCAGCCCCTTCGTCTCGTCGCTATGGCAACAGGCGTGTCAAAACTTCTGAGTTCCGGAGAAAATATAACTGCTATGTAGAGGTTCTGAAGGAATCAGAGGAGTAAATTTTGGACTTTACCAGCTAGAAGATTTATTAGAACTGAATAGTACAATGACAATAGTTTCCAAGAAGACAATTTAACAATATAAACAAAAGATAAGCATTCATTCATGCTTGCATTATTATGCGTTAACAGGTTCTGTATGTCTACACAGATGGCTTTGTGGAGTAGATAGAAGTCTAGAACTGACTTCCATGCAGCTCACGATTTTAGCATGGAATATGCCATATACAGAAATCTGTAGATGCAACATCGCATCGCATATGTGTAGAAAACCTAGGTCTTTAATCGTTGTCTAAGGGTCAGTGCCTCATATCTACCCACCTAAGCAATGCATTTCCAAACTTTGTTTATACTTGAATGATTAAATTAATTTTCTCATCCAATATTTTCTTGTTCAAAATCCAATATTTTCTTGTTCAAAATCCAGTATTTTCTTGTTCAAAATCCAATATTTTCTTGTTCAAAATCCAATACTTTCTTGTTCAAAATCCAATATTTTCTTGTTCAAAATCCAATATTTTCTTGTTCAAAATCCAATATTTTCTTGTTCAGAATCCAATATTTTCTTGTTCAGAATCCAATATTTTCTTGTTCAAAATTCAATATTTTCTTGTTCAAAATCCAATATTTTCTTGTCCAAAATCCAACATTCTCTTGTTCCAACACCTCACACCTATTTATTCATAAGATGAAACTCAAGAGCACATAGAAAACCATGCAGTAATATTGCAAACTTCCGGTGCTACAGAAACCTCTTTAAACATTCAGTGCGACTTAACTGTACGCGCATAGCACCCCAGCATCTCTTCTCACCACTTCTTCATCTCACTTTTAAAATGCACGTTGCATTTTACGAGTCAACATTTTGCTTTCTAAACCGTTTCTCCAACACGAAAATACCTCGAGTCGACACCTTTAAAACGTGAAGTAAATTAAACCATTTCATTTCCGAATCAACGCATTGATTTATTAAAACAAATCGATTCACTGGCGAGCGTTATAAAACTTATCATTTACGTGACGCGGATCTTGTAATTTGAGTCGAGAGCGCAATATTTCAAGCAAGATGGAACCCATTCGCTGAAACGACTTGATTTGCATTGAAAATGTGCTAAGGAGGTTGTACGTTTCCACCTGACAAAAGACTTCTCTCTTTTTCCACTCTAATTACTATTATGACTTGAATTTCTGCTGATGAAGGGAAATGAAAAAGGGAGAAAAACACTCTTTTCAAATCCCTAGAATGAATACTCGCAAATACGGATTCCTAATTAGATAATTTGATATTTGGAGAGGGGGAAATGGTTCAACAAAACCATTTGCAAAATAAAATTGCAAAAGTTTAAACCAAAGAAAATTATGACAAACCAGAATAAAGGCGAAGTAAAACCAAGAACCAGTTCATCTGATTTGATTCATTGATCAATCACAACATAAACATAGTGAAAAATGCATAAAGGTAATAATATAAAAATCCAATTCGTATCTCATCAAGACAGTAATAGTTACTCCCAAATCCAAATGACGGTTACAAATTTCGACAGAATAATCGATTATCTAGTCAATTGCGTAGGCAAGTATATATTATCTAGATGACAAATCTATCCATTAAAGGTCAAGTGCCCCTCTATGTTAATGTTGGTACCAATTAGATAGTCAATGTAGATGTATAGAAGCATTAAAAATAGGAAATCATTTAGGCTAAATAGCATTTTCGACTGAGTCTGAGACTTCTTATCGGCTTCACCCTTTGCGGAACACAGTTTATACCTCCTTTGAATCAAAAACTATTTATGGTATTTCGTAGTGGCTGTCTAAATTTTCTGATTGGGAAAAAATGGCTTGGACTGCATGAAGTCCAGACCCCCCATTTGCCGGATGAGTGCTCTACCAATTAAGTTACCCAGGGCTCGCAACAGAATCATAAAACTGAAATGCCTTTAACCAACCAAACCAACTAGTTCACTAAGAACATACCGACTTCAACTCTACATCAACCAATGTGTTTATAATACTACTAAGCAGCTTCCATGCAGGAAACATCATTTAGCATTAGAGAAGATTCAATGGTATGAACACATTGATTGATGTAGAGTGGAAGTTGCTAAGTACTTTGTGAACTAGTTGCTTTAGTTCAGGGGTTTCCAACTAAAAAGTGTCCGAGGAGCACAATTTAAGACACGAGTCTAGTGGCGAGCCGCATCGTAATCAGCTGAGGTACATAAGTTGTTATTAAAACAAAGCGAACTTTGAATTTGCACACCAGCCGGGCGAGTCTACTTACCATAGCGTTCTTTTCCACAAAGCTTCGCGGCCGCAAGAAAAGGCATCGCACGCCGCCTGTTGGAAACCCCCGGTTTAGTTGGTTAAAGGCGTTTCAGCTTCATGATTCTGTTGGACTGCCAGGTAGTTTAATTGGTAGATCACCCATCCGGCAAACGTTGTGTATTAGTAAATTTGAAATGTGGTTTAAGTTAAATCTGACTATTTATTTCTTAGTCTTTTACAAAACTTCTCACTCTGTCGTAAGGTGAGTCTCAACTAATATGATTTGTCCTTTTCTTACCCTTTGATCCCCTTTACTCCCTTGACTTTCTTCAGGTTCTTGACCCTTGTTCCTCAACAAAGAATATGGGTTTGACTCCTAGCTCTGGAGTTCATGGAATATCTAAGACATTTAGTTTTTTCCCAAACAGAAAAGTTATGCAAGGTTAGGCCATTGAATTTTCTCTAATGATGTTTCCTACATTGAAGAAGCTTAGTTCACAGTGGCTAGATTCATGTCCGACAAGAATGTCTTGTTTTAATGCCACACGATCAGTGCCGGATTAACCCATGTAGAGGCCCTTAGGCCATCAAAATCTCGAGGGCCCCTTTGCACTTTGCAAATTATATCCTAATACGTTTTGAACAACAAAATCTTGATAAACCAATTTTATTAAACAAAACAAACATTGATATTTTCGCAAATTATTGTACGAATGAGATGCTGGCACTGTTTTATCTGAACTGGCAAAGTTCTCTTTCAAAATTAAATTCAAAATTATTTTGATCCCTTGTTGCGGGGCCCCTTAAAGGCATGGGGCCCATAGGCCGGTGCCTACTTGGCCTAACGGGTAATCCGACACTGCACACGATAATTGGTTGAGATAGTATGACGATGCAACATAAACACAGTATTTTCATGGTGATGTCATATGACACGTGTGATATGCTGCTTTTTTTACTCCTCCCCCCCAAACTTCACCTTCTCCGTAATTGGTACGGGCAATTTCTTCCCCATGCAGAAAGCCAATGGTTATCCACCCTTCGCACTTCTTCTTTACCCTTTCACCATTTCAGCCCGTATTTCGCCCGATCTAGTATATCCCTTAAAACAACAGCAACAATAATAATCATCCGCTTAACCGCAGCTAGTGTAACACTAGGCGCATTCATAAAGTCATTTTAACCAGTTTAAATCCTTTAAACAAGCCTAAAAGTCTAATTTAACATTTAGACTGGTTTAAAAAATTTAAACAAGTTTAAGTTAAATGACTATAAATCCGCCTACTGTATAAGGTTTCCTAAATTACTAACTCATTACAAAATTAAGTAGACTAGAATGTGTCAGCATTAAAAAAATTGCCATTGCAAATTTTGAAGAAACAAATAGAAATCAGTGCATTTCTGCATCCTTAATAGACAGGCGGTCTTCAGCACACGTCAAATCTCTCCTGTAATTTTTTACCAAAATCATTTTTCTTGTTTACTATTTCAAGCAAAACTGCAAACAGAAATCTTTTTTCCACAGGTAATTTAGTAAGACTTCACATCCCAGTTGCAATTCTATAAATTTCTGTAGCAAACTAAGTGCATCAAAATAAATAAACCAATACCTAAAGTGGTAATGCAATGCACCCTCATTTATCTGCTGATAAAGTGTGCCGGAAGCAACCTCAATCCATCAAAATAAATAGATACACACACACACACACATATATATATATATATATATATATATATACAGTAACATACTAAGAAAAAATAGAAAGAGTGCACCAAAAGAAAAAAAACTATAGTTAGTTTCTGTGATTTGTGAGTAGAGACGACTTGGGACATATGAAATTGAAGAATGTCCTTCATTGCAAGCATAAAACGAAAGGGCGACGGAAAGCAGCTCACGTGGTCGTAAATCAGTTATCAGTAGAGTTTTTGCTTCGATTCCATCCAATTGGGACTTAAGGGCAACGAGGGCGCCCTACAACACGCCCGTTTCTCACCAAAACAAGGGGAATATAATTTCCAGCTAAAACGAAAACATCAATCTTGAAATGGAATCTGGTCCCAACACAAAAAATAAAATAAAATGAAAGTTCATTCACGTGGCATAATCGCTGCATAGTGGAAAATGGAAGGCGGATGACTGAGTACGCATTGGATTTTACTACAAAACCTCATGGTATTATCCAAGGTACCACAAAATATAAAGAAAAAAAAAATTTTTAAAAAACCTACGCAATCATTTGCATAAATCACTCGACCACACCTCTGCATTAACGCACGAAAACTGAGGTAACGATTTCCGCAGTCACGTCAATCAGCCATTACTCAGGAGTGTTTTCGACTCTGCTCGTTAATCAGTCTCAGCTCATTTGCAGCATAAGTTGTGTAGCTTCAAACTTTAATTTCATTAATGTTGAAAACAGTCTTTTTGGCTGCAAAAACTTGAATTTTTTTTGCTCCACAACGTCTTCACCATGTTTTAATTGACTTTTTATATTACCTGTATCGATGGGCATCTATCTTCGATCACTTTAGTATCTAGTACAGCACAAAATTTAAATTTAAAATAAATTGCTAAATTTGTTACTGATTAATTGATTGAAACCCCGATATTTGACCTTCATTTCAAACCAGCTGCAAACGGCAACAAAAATATAACCAAAAAAAATCAAACATATTTTATTTTTTATTTTTTGGAAAAGAAAAAGACTAGTGTTGATAATGCGAGATTCTGGAATGCTCAATGCAGTCCCGATCGAAGAAACCACCAAAAAGCCCAAGAAAAGGGAAAAGCTTATCGCGGTAGATTTTTTTTTAAAACTTATCCATAATTAATGTCCCATCCGCCCCTTCCCAAAAAAAGAATAAAAAAATGAATAAATTATATTTTTCTTTTTTTTTTCTAACTATTAAAAGATAAGTTTTCCAACAACTTTAAATTTAATAAAAAATTTAATACTACCTTATAAAACTTAAGCTTTAAAAAATTTTAAATAAAATCTCATCGAATCTAACTGTTATACAGTCGAAACTCGTTATAACAAACCGCGTCATAACGAATTTTTATTATAACGAATTTTTATAAATGACTTACTTGGTTGGTCGGCCATAGAACACCGTGTTATAAAATTTCGATGTAACAAACTAGTTGTAACGGAGCGATTTCTCGGGTCCCTTGCGATTCGTTATAACGAGTTTCTATTGTAATACCAAAACCCTTCAACATTATTTTTAACAGCCGCGCCCATTTTTCTTTCGGAAATAAAATCTAAAATGCAAAAAATTCAAATTTAATTCTAGACTTATACTTTAATTTGCAGCCATTTTGCAGTCTGCAGACACGTTTAGTTTCGTCTCGGTCTACAATTGTTCTTCCCCATCGCCAGAAGCTGGTATTTTGGAGAAAAAGTCCACCCATGGAATAACAATCATGCTCTTCCAATACCATCCTCATTTTTATAAGTCGCTGCTCGAATAACTTTGTTTTTCTGCTACCGAACCAACACACCCTTTAATCAATCCACAACACTACGTGACTTCACTGCACAGCCATTACCTCAATTCCAGTTTAACATCTTTAAGCTGTTGCTGTTTCAAAACGAACAAAACGTTGCAGCAATTATCTTCCCGAGTAGCACAGTGCAGCCAAGTGAGTCCTTGTTGCAGATCGTTGAAATTAGGAATGGATGGTTCCCAACCTGTGGTACGCATACCGGTATGCAATAAGTGATGAATTAATAATGAAAACAATATTTTGCATCATATCCGACTAATTTTCCCAAAAATATTGACCTACTGGTACGTGTCACCATATTGTACTCTACTAACAAGTACACCATCTTAAAAAGATTGTAAACCTCTGAGGTACAGCATGATCTACATTTCTAAATGCAATGTCTTTACTTCAGTGAGTGCAATCGAGATGATTTAGCTTTAGCGGAGATACTGCAAGGCTTCACTGCAATACCTATTCCGACCGAACCGATTCACTAAGATGCCCAGAGCTACTTTAATCATTGGACTAAAAGGGCTGCACAGCAAGGCTATTTTGCAACACCTATGCCAAACAAACCTAACCGACTTGCAAAGATGGACAGGGCTACCTTAATCATTGGGATAAACCGGGGTTGAAAATGCCCAGTGCTGTGGACACAGCACTGGGCATTTTCAACCCCGGTCATTGGTCATCACGTGTCATGTTTTGTATTGTGAGATGTCATGACGCTACACCTACCATACCGCCCTCTACTTTGTCATGTGAATAAATCAGATTTGCATAAGTTACCATCGTCAAAACATGCTTTCTCACCCCTACAACTCTAGGTTGCATTTAGTATCACCAAACATACTATCCAGCTTGCGAGCTGTATAAGGCCTGCAAAATCATCTGATCTGGTCCTGCCAAGGCAACTACGGGCTGGACTGCACTCCATACTGACCCGCAAATAATGTTATAAATATCCAAATGGCCCTTGACAGAAAAAGGTTCCCCATCTCTGGGCTAAAAAAACCGCAGCCGGAGAGGCGGGCACCTGACACCTCCTAGAAGAGTCTTCATAAATGTGCAATATATGTAATTTGTACAATCACAACAAGAGACAAGAAGCGCCTGATATTCCTAGCTGTAACCCAGGGCGCTTAAATATAGTAGGATGGCGCTGAAGCCGACATCGGAGTTTTCGGTATGCCGATTGTCGCTAAGCTGATCCGACTCGCTTAGACATCACTCAAAGTCTTTCTTGGTTTAGATGTTCTTTGACTTCATTACTCATCTTGACATTTCTTTAACATATTACCTAACTACTTCCAACCTCCTTTAAAGTCCAACCATCAAACATGAGTGAATTTAAAAAAAAACTCCAAGAGTGAAAGAATAGATTGGATTGACTCAAGTTGGTTCAATTCCCTGTGTAAATCAACTGTGTGGCTGCTCAGGTTCTGCTTGACTGCTCCACTGGAGCCATAGTGAGAACTATCAATTGTCCAAAAGCATTGCCAGTGTTCATCTGTTCATCCGTTTAATAGAACCGATTCTGTTCCTCTTCATCGAAAAAAAGATAAAGAAAAAAATCGAATGGGTAAGTGAATGCTGTCTTCACCTCATACAGTAGGTGCACTTGACTGGCAGGTCTACGTTAAGGGATTAACACCAGCAGGCAACTTCCGCATTTACCACCCCTTGGAGGCCAAGCCAAGTAGAAGGTGGGTAGTAAGTTGCGTGACAACGACCACAAACTTCGGCAACTGTAAGCCCAAAGAATCCTTGGGGAATGCGAGCATTTTCCAACCCTTTTGAACCGCATCAAATAGCACTGGAACAAAGGATTAAACGTGACTTAAAAAGAAAATCCCAAATAATGACTGCACAACGGAGGAAAATGTAATAATTTGATTACAAATATACAAAATTCAATGTTCTCGCTATTCCAGCAATCAGACGAGTTTCTGCAAAAACAGAAGACTTGAGTGCTATGTCCATGGTTGGTTCGCTCTTAACTAGGATTAGTTCGCTTATTTCTTGACTCCTTGTATTTGACATCGCAAAAACTACCGGTTGATTAGTTTTGTGACTTTTGCGTTCTTCCTTTTTTGTATTTTTGCAATTACACTCATGATTGGTGGAACTGATATCATATGACAAATCCAAAAGTGCAAAATTGTTAAAATTGCAAAATTACAAAATCGACTGTATTAATGAAACTCTTTTACGTTTTAAACAAAATTCTGATCAGTCTGTGCCTCCAATTCACCAGGAAAATAAAGAAACTGCAAAATTCAAGATTCCCTTCACTTGGGGCCACTGGAATCATGACATCGCCATGACCGGTAATAATAGGTGTTGGAACCCCACGGTGGCTACTTAATATCACGTAAAATAAAACTTGGTCAATTTAAAACGCTGGCTACTCATTTGACCCCATTTCAAACTCTACCTGCGTGGAAAGTTCATTAATTTTTAATTACTTTCTAAATTCCTCATTAATCTCGCATTCACCTTTGCTTAATTAAGCTGCATCACTCCTCATTCCAGCTTTTTTAATGAGACTGTCGCTAATATTTCCTCCAACCTTCCCAGAAATTACAAAAAAAAAAAAATGAAATAAATTGTTATGAGTATCAAAATTTGCTCTTCTAGTCAAAAATCGATAGGGACCATTGGAGAGAGTAGAGAGAGAAGAAATGATGTTGAAAAAGTTTGAGCAAACAGAGGAGGAAAAAAATAAATTCCATGGATAATAGTAGAAAGAAAAGTCAATTATAGGTGACAGAACCAAATGTTGGTTGCAGATGGGAAAAAAGAAAGGAACAAACAGCTGTACAAGACAAAGGCAGGAAAAGAGAGGACAAAAATAAAGAGTAAAAGCATGTAGTCAAAAAGACAAAACACGAGACGTCATCGGACTGAACTTTTCGAACAAACCATAAAGGGAATGTCAATGAGACATTCCAACAGATTTTATTGGTCGAAGAATGCGATTCATTCATTTGGATTCATTTGAATTTATAGTGTGGTTGATTAAATGCTGAATTCACCTTTTACCACAATTCTGCGCGCTTAATCAATTTATTGTCTATTGGCTCCCCACAATTCCATGCACATGGTCAGTGGATTGTCTATTGGCTACATGCTAGCCTAGATATCTGCTTTTTTAATTGTTAAGTGCGAATGCATTAGCCTAATCATTTTTTAGGCTAAATCACCCAGAACTAGATTCAAACATTAGGCTAGCCCAAACTTTCTGCTGCGAACAAGTTATTACGTATTGACGACAGAAGAGTTTTCCATTCACAGTCATTGAGATCTCAGCTGTACCCAAACATCGCATTCATCTTCCATCCATTTCACTTCTTGCAATTATTTTTACTCATTAAAGCGCCCCTTAAGTATTTGCTGAACCAATTCGAACACACTTATTGTGTCGCATTTCCTCTATTGTTAAAACCTCAACAAAAGACATCATATGTGACAACCGCAGCACACCGACGCCAAAATTAAACCACAACAAAAAATCAACTTTCAACACCGACATTTCACTAGCAAAATATTGATTCCCCAATCAAATTTTTTCCTTACTCGATATTGTATCGATTTCGATGCCAATTTTACGATGGGCTGCAACGCATCCACCCCGAGCTTGCAACATTAGCCGGTTTATTTAGCCTCCTCATTAAAACCATATGTGCTGACAAATTGCAGTTTTCGTGCGGCCAAAGGTTGCTTTGCTGCAGTCACCAAATTGAAACTCCATCGTAAAGAAAATCAATAAATACACTTCAGATCACGTGCAAACTTTGAAAAGACCCTTTTCGTTGCATAAACAAGACAAGTGCTCAAGTTTATCAGACAGTCTCAGACTTAGCATTTCCTGGGACTCGTCTAATCCCCAGCCTGGCTTCAATTACCAAACCAGCAATCAGTTCACCTTCCTTCTCCCATAGCAGCAGGTTGCTTGTTCTTGCGTGCATGTCACATCGTTCATCACTGTCAAAGCTCTTCATCCGGGTCTCAGGAGACACTGAGAAGGGCACACACACACACACACACACACCCTCAAAATCAATTAGCTCCCTACTCAAACTGTCTACAAACTGTGGACAATACCCTCGAGCCACTTGATTGCCAGTGAGCACTCCAAAGAAATGACCACTCCACAATAATCCATTTTCCCCTATCAATCAATACCGAAAACAAAACAAAATGAACAAAAGCAGCAAAAGTGGATGAAGGCTGAGTCAAGCATTCACCTGTGCGCACGGCGAGCTAATGACAAGTTGCTGTGACAAGGCGCGTGCACATGAGCCTTGTAATAATCTCGCCGCCACTGCCAATGAATCCAAATGAAACCAACGTTTAATTGGAAGAGATGGAGCAGTCACATTGCCAGAGCGTCTCTCTTGCAAATGCAGGTTAAATCTAACACACACGAAATCCAATCTGTCTCTTAATTGTTTTTGCCCTCCTAATAACGACGAGTGCGCACGAGCGAAATAACTAACATCCAATCATTGGCGCCGGTAACTCAAGACCTCCTAACCATAAAACAATCAACTTTAAAGCGTTATTGCTAATTAAAATCTAGAAAAACACTCTGTTAATTAACTTAATCAAACAGTTCGTAATTATTTATCGCTTTCACCACATCTATTTACTATTTTTGGCGACTTTAAGCCAAATTAAAAAATTAAGTTGATTATTTCAAAGTGGAAAAAAAACGTTGAGACAACCTGCACAATGGTTATTGCTATGGAAACGGCTTCTCGTTATTTAGCGTCAAGTGCAAATTCGGGTGTTGAGAGACAGAAACCATGTCTGCGTAATTGGAGTTACTCTTCTCCGACCGAGAAAAAATAAAGCTAACAGCACTTGGTTTTGGCAGACGGGACTTCAACAGAATCACGAATTAATATGCTCTTGTTCAACCAAACCCACATGTTCAAAAAACCGAGCCACTCAACTTCACCTTTTACTTTGTTTTTGTAACATTGTAAGGTACGAAGAAGGTCACGTATCGGAACATCGGTTAAGCCAGGAGTCAACACATGCATGTAAAGCGTGTACAAAAGTGAATCCTTCACCTGCAAGCTGTATCTTGCTGAATCTTTCACCTACAAGCTGTATCTTGCTGAATCCTATAACAGCAAGACTGTATCTTGCGAGTAGGGAAGCGACAAGTTATTCAGATCAGTCACTTTAACATCACACTTGGCTGCCTCCATTTTGTTTTTGGTTTGCCGAATCCAAAAATCGCTTAGCCGCAATACCAAAAACTTCCTACTTGATTTTGTAATTTTGCATTATCCCTCTTTGACGTTTTTGCAATGGACCTTTGGAAAAATGAGATCATGCGATACGATCATGTTGTCCCAACGACGCTGCAATTGATGATGGGGCAAATAGCACAACTCATGCATTAGTTTGCGTGCAGTTTTCATCAATTTTTTATTTTTGGTGCATTGTCTCATGCAGAAACTGCATGGTAATCCAAAAACTGAACATTTTTTATTAATTTTTCGGTCCCACGAGCAAATTTTACAGCAATTGGCACAAGATGAAACGCGACTCTCGTCTTTACTCCAAAGTAATTACCAATGTCATCGAGTTGAGTTGCTCTAACTGTGAATCGTGGCCGTTCATTACCAACTTCCCACGTAAAGACGAGTGTGGTAAAGAGATTTACTCGGTGCAAAAACCCTCTACCAACAACTGGTTTATCTTGCACCAACACCAACACTTCAGAAATTCAATCTCCTCTAAATACTCTCGTGCCAAATAAACACAACGCGATGTCCCGCATTTACAGGCAAACCTCGCTTGACCACCACACCACAACCCCATCCATCAACTCGAGACACAAATGTCCCAAATGTGTATAAAAATTCAAAACTCCATGAATAATTCAAGAAACGTAACTTCCGTTCCACAAACTTATAATTTCATTTCAGTTTATCAATTGCTCATCAGGCGGCGCTCTTCATATCGGAAGTTGGAATTATGTCGGGATATAAAAAAAAACGCATAGTTCATGTTCCATCAACGTCGAATGATGAAGAGAGATGAAAATCGTGAGTAGCAGATGAGATGAGAACTAGGATTTGTTAAAACTCAACTTTTGAGCAAAATTTCTCCCATCTGACAAATCGTTTTCGAGCAATCGTAAAACTCAAATGCTTGCAGAAAATGCTATAGTCGCAAAGTGGCATTAGTCCTCCATCCGATCCTATTGATTCATCAGTCATTTACGAAGCTATGCAGAGCTGATGCGGGTCAAACCGTTCGGTTTTAACAGCCATTTCAATATATAAAGGAAATCCTTTGTTTCATTAATCAGGATTTAAAAAGAAAAGAAAAAAGGAAAAAACACAAAAAGAAAAAAAACCAAAAAGGAAACAAAGAGATAATGAGAAATAAAAGAGAACGAGGAAAACAAAGCTACAAAACTCAACTCAATATTTTCTCTCGTCCCCCCAGAGGACTGTAACAAGTGAGAAATATCGTTATCGAGCTCCCACTGGTGCCAACAGAGGGGGGGAAAGTAAGGAAAAGGACATCGTCTTCTGGGTTTCTTAGATGGAAGCTTCGCGAGAGCATGAAACTTGTGAATAAAACACTAATGACCCAAGTGAACAAGATTGAAGATGGGGTAGAAAAATCCTGCACGAGCTTTGTGGTATGAAATACTCAATTTATAGCTCAATGGCGCTGAGGTCGAGAAAAGGAAAAAGAAGTTCGTTAATCATAGGTATCTTGTGGCCCCTAGCACTTAGAACTTTCAAGATCGATAAACTAGCTGCATTCGTAAAGCCATTTAAACCAGTCTAAATGCATATTTTAGACGGCCATTAAAACAACAAAAATTAACCAAAGGCTGTTTCAAAAGAAAATATTCAATGACGTTACAATTTAATGACGTCATACACTAGCAGATAAATTTCCACATAATAATCGTAAATAGTGACACATCTTAAGTTCATTTCTTTCTTTTGCCATCTATCGGTGGTTTATTCTTAATAATTAAGCAGCGTTGCACGCGTTACTGGAATTTGGTAACTATTCCAGATTCCAGGGCTCCTTTTGAGTGTGGAAAGAGTATAGTTACCGTTACCATTAGTTGGCCAAAAAAGTAACTATAGTTACCCACCATTATTGTTACTTCTTGGCTGGTCTAGTTACGTTACCATTATGTTACCATTACTTTTCCGTTACTTTTAATCAAAAAAATTAATATAATAATTTAAAAAATTCAAATCTAATCTTTATTACTCAAGATGAAGAAGCAAAAAATAGTGCGAAAAAGTGATTTTTTTTAATTTCAGTTTTGACTAAAATAAACGATGACTCATGTTACGTATTTGAAACGTGTAGTAACGTTTTTACCATGTAACGGTAACGCCAATTAGATTTTTTTACTGCAAAAAAGTAACTACTCGTAAATACCGTTACGTTACAGTGGCCCAAATATGTAACGCGTTACCGTTACATACCACCTATTTAAACCAGATAAACCCAGTCTAAAGGCCAAGAATCCAAACTGGCATGATTAAATTTCATTTCATTTAAACAACTTTTCCATCCGTACCGGTTTAAATCAGATAAACCATGTCGTGATTCAGCTTCGGGTTCCAATAAAAAAAATTGAATCGCGTTGAGGTTTTATGACGTGATTAAAAACAATCTGGAACCGGAAAAAAAATCGTTTCCCACATGCTTTTATTAAAGCAAGAAAAAAATTCGACAAAATAAAAATTGATGTTTTTAAAAATACTTTTTGCTACAGCTTTGGGAGATAAGATAGAAAGAAGAAGAAAAAAAGAGGAAAAGAATTGGAATTCGACCGATCAATCATCCAATTTCGTGACGATTTTGTGTTTCCTCACAGCAGCTAATTACGTTCCTACCCATTACACAATATACTTTTGAGGTTAGAAAACGAGGGAGATGTGCCAATCAAGCAGATGTAATAACAATAATTACATTACACACCCTCCGTCTGTTTCAGTCGTCTCTCTGATGCCACCACCGGTGGTTAAATTCGTAAACTGAACCTAGAAATTACATTTTTCTCTCAATGCCTCACCTGTGCTAGGGAATTTGCATGAA
The DNA here is from genome assembly GCA_034701245.1 of Strigamia transsilvanica. NCBI lineage: Eukaryota > Metazoa > Arthropoda > Chilopoda > Geophilomorpha > Linotaeniidae > Strigamia > Strigamia transsilvanica. Next base: position 28,151 of record JAQIXU010000256.1, read on the forward strand.
AAGTGCGTGCAAATGTCGTTATTTAAAATTTCATCGCGATACTGCATTGTGCATCGCGGTTTTCTTTTCGAAAAGGTTTCAGATTGACAACTGACAATCGCGGGGACTCTCGCATCATTGCGACCTCTAATGGAAAAGGGAAGTGAAAATAATAATAAAAAAAGAATTATTTATTTTTCAAAATAAAAGTTTTTTTTTTTGTTTAAACTTTTTCATTTTAGGATCACCCCAAGAGATTTCTCTCTAAGACATAAAAAAAAACATTAAAAAAGAATCTTTCTTTCTTTTTTTTTTTTTTTTTTTTTGGTTTTTCCAAACTGGATGGAAAATCTGGAATTTTTTCAACAAATAAATTTGTATTTGAAAAAAAAATAAAAAATAAAAAATTATCACTTGTATTCTCCCAGGAGAATCCACGCTTCAGCGAAACATCATTTCACAAAATTATTGTCGCATTAAGACACAGACTAAAGGTTAAATTGAGGTTTCATTTTACCAATTTCACACGGACAATAACTCCATTTTATTTACCTTAAATAAACCCTGATTTCATTTTAAGACCGCACTAAGAGCACAAAAAAAACCCAAAAAAAAAAATTTAATGATTCCTAAGACACGATTTATAGCATTTGCCGTAATGGCGCACTTTAGAGCGCAACTGCTTGCTCTCTTTTTAATGACCCCAACTGCCCACTTTTAAAAAAAAAAGAAATCAAAGTGCACATTTTCACATTGACCATTCAATTACCAATTAAAAATCAATAGTTTCCCTTCAAGAGATAAACAAGAGCGAAAAAAGTGCGTTTAAAGACGCACGTAGCCAGACTATAGTCTTAGCTTGTTTAAGATGCCGAGCTTCACTGACCCATTCGACTGTGTCGCAAATCCAGCACCTTGCACTCTCGTCTGCTCAACGGGCGTAGCTCTTGGAATTCACGCCTTTATACTTTTTCCTCTCCCTCAGCTCGAAATCGAGTCAGCAAACGTGCAGTAATCTCCCCCATGCGCGTTGATACCTTTGTCTCAGTAAGCCGCCCTCACAATTCAAGGGATCAGCAGCAGAACAAAAGAAAAGTCGCCATCACAAAGTGACACCTTGCAAAAACAAATTGCGATTCAGACCACAAGTTCTTTTCCCATTCCAACAAACTCGTTTTAAATAAACTTCGGTTACTGTTTACACTTTTGTTTGCATTTTTGCTCCGAATTTAATTACTTTAATGGATTCAATGTGAATATGAATGCGATATAGCCAACAAATTCTCATGATTGCGATATAAAACACAGCATAGGCGATGTATCGCAGTGTTTGCAAAATATCGCAAAAAATTGCAAATTGTGATGTATCGCAGTATTTGCAAAATATCGCAAAAAAATGCAAATTGCGATATATCGCAGTATTTGCAATATATCACAGTATTTGCAATATATCGCAAAAAAAATTGCAAATTGCGATATATTGCAAAATTTCGGTATATTGGAATTTTCTGATAATTACAGTTCTACTCGGTTTCCGTAAAATTTTTAACATTGAAACGTTTTCTGAATGATTCAGAAAACATTGTACCATGTTGTAAAATGAATTTTTGGTTCAACAAAAGAAATTTTTGGTCTTAAAAATGAAATTTTTCTGTTGCTCAATGCGAATTTTGCAAATTTTGCAATTTTACTACAACAAGTGCAAAATCAAGCGAAAAGTAATTTTTTCTTGATTTGTTTGCTAGATATGTTTGTGATATTCAATTGCGATACTTAATTTTAATATTCCAATGCGCTATACTGCACTATCACCAACCAGGGCCGTTTTAAGACCTTCGTAGGCCCTAGGCACGTTTTTTCTTATTTTGAATCTTCATTCAATTTTTACTGTCTATGTATTAATTTTTCAAAGTGTAATATTATAAACCCTAAAAGTTTGTAGACCCTTCAAGGTTCGTATGCTTAAGGGATACAATGGCCCTAAATATCGCACAGGCCTAATGGTTTTTTTGAGTCGATTAAGCATGATATAAGCAACTCCCATTGAAAACGCAACAGTTAAAGATGTCTGAAAGGCTTGTTTGAGTTGAAGGCGTATTCAAATCAAAATTATGGCCGTTGCCAGGGCGACCAGGACCAATATTGAAATAGAATATAAACGTAGCGTGACAAGATTATATTTGATAGAGTCGAAAAAGCGACACATGTAATTGAAAAAAGTGAGTTTAATGTTGTGTATCGACCTAAAAATGTGTAAGCGCCCACTATTTTTAATTTACACATAGAAATGAGAAAGAAATCCATACGCAAAAAAAAATTCTTTTCAGAGTTGCGTAAATAACAGCGAAAACGAGCTACAAATTCAAATATGGGAGTGAGTGAGTTGATTGAATTTCATATGTTGAGAAAACAAATTTTAATCAAAGCACACCGAACGATCGAGTGAAAAAAATTTCCTCGCACCATTTACTGCAGATCGGGACCTGTTGCGACTGCGAGTACCGCTGGTTAAACTTGTTTATTCGGATGTCGAAAAATGTGAGAAAATGTCGAAAAATGTGAGAAAATGTCGAAAATGGTGGAATTAGGCAACTTTTTCGAGTTCTTCGCAAAACTAATAATTCATGGGCTGGGACTAAGAAATTTGTGATGTATCTTTTGACCCGTGTCAAAACGAGATGAGAATTTATATCTCGCAGTATCTCATTTGCAGCTTAAAGACGAGATCAAAGTTTGGTGAACCCTTTGCTCTGTTTATGTGCAGATAAACTGTCTTAAATTATCCAATTCCAAAACGAATTATTCAATTGGAAATGATTAATACACCAAAAAAAAAATCAAATTAAACAAATTAAACCAAAAAAAAAAAAAAAAAAAAAAAAACATTTTTCATTCCACAAATTGAAAACTTAATCTTCTTTTTCATCCCAAAAAACATCAAATTGAAAAACTGCTGCAACAACAGTTTTTGCCCTCAAAAATCCGAGTTGCACGAAAGCTAAGTCGATTTTAAGGGGCAGCAAACGCACCACCGTCATTACAACGCAAAGTTATAATTAATTAAATACATTTCACTTAATAATTAACGCAAAAAAAATTCAATTCCCACATTGACTTTCCATCTCCCGAGCAAACCTAAGTTTTTAACACGATAACTTGATGAATTCCCTTAAACGCAATAACTTAACCCTAATTAGCAATTCCCAAATGGACCTCGAGCTGATTCAAGACCGGAACTTTACCTAATCACTCTCCCGCACAAAAAGACGAAAACACTGACCACAAATTGCAATATTTATGACCCCACCTTCCCTAATCGATTCCACGTCTCGTTAAAAATCTCCAATGTCCACCTGCCCTTCCTGGTCACGTTGAACTCGTCGGACCACACGGTCCGAGGAGTTCAACGGAGACGGGGCAATAAAAAAGAGCTCGCTGCACCAGAATTGATGAGGAACGAGTGTCCACTTTATTCGGGTGCAGGTGGGCGAGTCCGTCTCGCTAAACCCACAGGCAATGAAAATTTCATGGCGGCAAAGAATTGCACGCATCGGTAAGAGACGAGGCGTTGGCCTTCGCTTTCGAGGGTCCATCCATACTTGATTCCAACGTCCATGTCGATCGTTCGGACACAGGGATTGAGGCAAGTGAAATTATTTGCACCATCCTGTCCGTTGCCCGTTGCCCGTCAGTGATTTATGAAGGCAGTTCTAGGAAGAATTGGGTGGACGCAGTGAAAATACACTCGCTCATCACGGCGATTCAATCGACTTCGAACTGATTGGAAGGATTGCGTGGCAATGCGGAGTTTGGACGGCGTCGACGTGTTTAACCGATGGGGGTGGAAGAGTTTGGAAATTCAATGGGTCAATCGAATATAGGTTTCATTTTGGCAGATATTTTGCATTTTCCGGTTCTCAGGAGAAAAAAGTCCGGTGTTCCTAGGAAATCGGTACTATTGGTAAGGTAGTGAAAGTTTGAAACCAAAAATTGATGTTTTATATCAAAATTCGACATTTTAGACGAAGATTCTAAATTTTAGACGAAAATTCGACATTTTAGACGAAAATTCTATATTTTAAACAAAAATTCTATATTTTAGACAAAAATTCTATATTTTAGACAAAAATTCTATATTTTAGACAAAAATTCTATATTTTAGACGAAAATTCTATATTTTAGACAAGAATTCTACATTTTAAATCAAAAACCGAAATGTAGACCAAAAAATCGATAGGTTTAGCACAAAAATGGTGATTTTAGACCAAAAATGTTGATTTTAGACCAAAATGGTCATTTTAGACCAAAAATGGTCATTTTAAATTAAAAATGGTCATTTTAGACCAAAAATTGACATTTTAGACCAGTGTTATGCGCAATAACGAAAATTGGCCTGTAAAAGTCGATTTTAGGGGCCAAAAAAATTGGTTTTCGGGCTAAAATCATCGACTTTTCATAAAGTCGGTACCGTCGGTACCGTTTTTTTTTTTTTAATTTCCCGGTATTGGGCCGATTTTCCCAAAACAAAACCCTAATCGAACAAAAATATATTGTATGAAAAATAGATAAGAGTATGAATTTATTTTTTTTACTAAATAAATAGTTAAATTCGCACTAAATTCGCCGTCAATAAAGTCAACCCAACCAAGTTTGATCGATTAGGAAGTTGGGTCGAAGCGAGTCAGAGTTGAGCAATCAATAGTCGAAAAGCGCACTTTTCAATCACGCGCTAAGGTGAAGCCGAACCGACGATTGACGGGTCGGGCAAAAAAAAAAGAGCAAAATGAAGAGAACGGATAAGAAAATTGTCCAAGTTTGTTGCTGTCCTCATTGATTCAAGTGCAGCATCAAACACGCGTCTCAGTAGACGGTTCCAGCAATTCGCACGCGACTTGGTGCAATCTCTAAATTAATCTCTAAAACTGACGAGCACCAATCACGCAAACGTGAATCTTCACAGCGATATTTATCCCTCTGCGAGAATCTATTCATAAATTCACGATAATAAACCGCAACTTTTGTGCTTTTCAACATAAATTTTTCATTTAAAAAAATTTAAAAAAATAAAAAAAATAAAAATTTAATTTTTAAAAATAAAAAATATCTGACGCAGGTTTTTCGGAATACCACGAAGAAAAACAAAAGTCGTAACAAAATAAGAACGAGTGCGAGCGTGGAAGGCCGCAGATCCGCCGCAACGCCTTCCAACGCTGTTTATGGCGCGAGATGCAGGTGCAGCGGACGCACTCGCATAAATCTACCTGAACTAGAACCCGAAGGAATGTCACACAATTTGCCCACGAAAACAAAAAAACGAAAAAAAAAAGGAAGGAAAAAAAAAAATGATGATGAGATTTTCATTGACCAGTGCACCGTGCACGATTTAGCACGTTGTTTCTACGCCATAATAAATTATGTACATTTTGGTCAATTCTGCTAGTCATGTGAACTGCACACTTGTAGATATCATTCGCACACACATTCGCTAAGTGTGTAGGCAGGCTTAACGCCTCTATCACGCCCGGTGTGATTATGGGTTCGTCAAGTTTCAAATTACGACGAATTTTATTTTCCATAAAAATAATAGAAATAATAATAGTAAAAAAAAATCAACTGACAGGTGCGAATTATACATGGAGATGAACACATCGATCTGACCCAAACTCAACTTTATTTATGTTTGACACGGAAGCAGCACTCGGATAGGAAAAATAAAATATAAGGAACCACCCAACCACGCACGCGACTTTACACGTTCGACTTGGAATGAAAGCCGAATTCGCATGCATGAGTCACGCACGATTGGAGCGATATGCTATTAACGCTGGTGTTGGCCGTTTGGTGCGCTGTGGCGTCCAGCGCACAACTTTGAACGAATGGGAATTGAATAAAAGTTGTGTCGTTAATAATGAGAGGACAGTGAGGGTGTTGGGTAATGATACAAGTGTTTTTGGTGATGGGATTCTCTTTATGGGTGAACCCTGACTTAAGCGAACGAGGGCGTCGCCCAGCTACTTCGCTGGAAACTCGACTAAAATATCGATGTTTTAGCATCCCTTATTAATGTCAATTTTGGTAGCAAACTGTCGATAAAATGTCGATTTAGTTGGTAGAATGTCGATTGTTTGATAAAATGTCGATTTTGGTAACAAGATGTCGATTTCTGTAGAAAAAGTCGAGAAAGAATCGACTTCTGGTCAAAAAGTCGAGAGAGAGAGTCGAGAAGATGTCGATTTCTGCACAAAAAGTCTAGAAAATGTCGAGGTTTGTACTAAAATGTCGATTTTCGTGCAAAAATATCGATTTCTTTACAAAAAGTCTAGAAAATGTCGAGTTTTGTACAAAAAATCGAAAAATGTCGACCTTTGTACAAAAAAGTCGAAAAATGTCGACCGAAAAATGTCGACTTTTATACAAAAATGTCGACTTTTGTACAAAAATGTCGAAAAATGTCGATTTCTGCACAAAAAGTGGATAAAACTCGATTTTTGTACCAAAAAGTCGAATTTTGTGCTAAAATGTCGATAAAATATCAGTTTTATTACAAAAACATCAAAGCAATTTCGAATTTCCTTCTGAAACGTCAACGTCATTACCAAAATTTACATTTCATTCCAAAAACATCGCCATCCTACCACCAAAACCTCAATTTTCTTGCTCAACGTTACCCAAATTGATTTATGCGCCCCGACGTTCGAACCTATTTCCCCCCAAACAATTTTTCAAATAACCCACACCAGAACGACGCAGGAATTCCTCCAACACGTGCATACTTTTTCACCAACAACAAAATCCTTTTGTTGTGACCTTTCGGCCGATTGCTTTTTTTCCCCCGCTCCAATACGATCATCACAACTCCGCAAATTCCTGTTGCGGTGCTAAAACAGGCTTTGAGCGCGTAATCCCCAAATCGTACGAGCCAGTTTCCACGGTAACTACGCCCTACAGATTATACCTCACTTAATTCGTGCGGTAATGAGTTAATGAGGTTACCATTAACCGTTCGATGACCACTCGACTTTAATAAACCCCGTCAATTCACCAAAACTTTAAATCCTCATACAAACCTTAATACGCAAACATAAAAACAACTTCGCTGCGGTTTTCGAGCCGTGATGAAGCACACACAATTGTTTATTCACTTCCCCTCGGCTTTTAAACGTCCACCAAAACTCCAAATTGCATCCAAACGACTCATTTCCCGTCGCAAAATCCCCCAACAGCTTGAATAATGCTCAATTCCACAACCAAACTCATCATTTACCGTAAATTTATTTTTAAAAAAATTCCAAATTAAAAATAAAAAAAATTTTCTACTTCATCTCGGTTGGTTGGAATTCAAAGAGTGCACGCAGTAAGAAGAGCGTGAAACAAGGGACTCATCCGCATCGATTCCCCGAGAAAAAGAACCGAATGAAAGAAATTCATCATCCCCAAAAACCTTGATTACTAGCGCGACAACGACAAAAAATACTCGCGTCTCCCATCAAATGGGCGACTACAAGTCCCCTTTGAGTCGCGGTCTCGACCGATGACCGCCCGAACGGTCATGGGGGTCCCCCAGCACGCATTTGACGCAGTCGCTCCCCGCGAGAAAGGAATAAAGCAAAATTTCTTACCTGACAGACAAACGACGAGTAAAAGGAAATCGCGCGGCATGATGGAGGGACGGGGCCGCGAAGATGAGATGGGCGTCCGCCCCTGTCAAAAACACCCGTTGCAGACGCAGAGTGTACTCCTGGCGAGAGAAGACAACGCAGAGCTCTCTGATCGGGTTACGGAGCTCGTGTTGAAACGCCACACTCTCGTCGAACGACTGACTCGTGGCTCGGCTTCGGCGCACCCGGGCATCGATCGATGGCACGTGAGCAGCGGCGCCTCTGTCGCCGACTCTAGGGGGCCACAAACTGTTACTGAAGGGGCATGCACCTGTGCTCGACCTTTTCTTCATTTCTTTATATCTGGAAAAAAATTCAATCAAAGGAAAACGTCAGAAATTCAGGGTGTCTTACAAGTGGTTTCCGTGGTAACAGGTTACAGAAATAAAATTGTTTCCTGAGTTGTTTTTTTTAGCACGAATAAAACGTTTTTTTCACCTGTTTTAAGACTGGGTAACTGCGTGGCTTGTTAGAAAATGTCTCTTCAGCACGTTCATTTTGTTGTGTGCTGGTCAAACGACTCTCCACACGAAGCACTTGGGCACTCTTCAAATTTCAACTTGAATCTGGAAAAAGAGCAAAGAAAACTTCAGTGTTTAGTTCAAGTAAATATCGATTTAAGAAATAAATTAAAGTCTCGATTTTTTTAAAATGGTGTTAATCGCTGAACATATTTGTTTCAATCGTTAGTTGATAAATAAGAAAGTATTGGGTTGGTTTTTATAAGTGTTTACGTCCGTTTTTGAGCGTGTAGGTGCGTTTTACGCACGCGAAGAGACAGTAGGCCTCAACTGCGGTGCATGTGTATCTCATTTTTTAATCAAATCGAGGCTTTTTGCTCTCATTCAATTTATTTCACAACTGTAAATATTTAATAACATCTAATCTAACTGTATGTTTAAAAAAAAAATTCTTTATTATGAAAAATTAAATTTAAACGTGACTAGAAATATAAAAAATGCAATGAGAAAAATAGTTAAAAATCTTCGTTTGAAAGTTCGAATTAAAATGCACGAAAACGTCGTCATAAATAATAAATTCGAAACAGGCGGCATTTAGTATTTTAATGCGGCCAACTGTCGAGTTACCGCGGCGACCGATTAAACAATAAAAATAAAATAAAATAAGAATAAAATCCCAAACCCTTTCCCTCACAAAAAATTATTCAAAAACCATAAATTTAAATCTTACACAAAAAAAAAGAAAAGAAAAAAAGTCTTAGTTTAATGACGGAAATAACGGAAATAACAAGGCAGCGAACCCGATCTCCGGTTAATCCCAAAAGAAGCCGAGACGCACTGGAGATGTGATTCCCGTTGATACTCTGGGTAGGGCCATAACTCTTTGCTGACAAGAAACTGCGAAACACACCATCGACTAGGACGTCCCCTGCCGAGATAACTCAACATCTTTACGACCCAGCTCGGATTAAGGCATCGACTTCCGTGCAAACTGCACCCAAACACAAGATCGAACAACTCCTCAACCCCCCCCCCCCCTTCAAAAAAAAATTTCCCCCCCAAAATTACAATCAATTTCCAAACCCAAAACTCAAATTGTTCACATCGTTCATCATATTCGTGCGCTGAAAGTTGTTATATGCGAATGCATTACGTTGGTTTTACTTGCTTTATCGATTGCACACTGCAAGAAGAAAATTTACGCCCGAACAAGCAAAACAAATGCACTCGCACTAACGGTGAGCACTTTAAGGGTTAAAAATTTATCGTTTACACGCAAAAAAGTACAAAGTTGCTGAACTTGAGTAAATTTAATAAATTTTCAAAACAAACTTAAAATTTTATTTTTATTTCTATTTTTTTTTTCTACAAATTAATATTAAATTCACAACCAGTCCAGTGCATCCAACATCGCAAAATGCGATTTCGTATGGAGCGAATGTCCAGTGAAGAATTTCTACCAAGTTTTGAATGACAGATGAAATTTCCAATAGGAGCAGATATCAAGTCCAGCTCTGTATGGGAAATGGGAGAACCTTTTATTTCGTGCCATCAAATTGCAATTTTCTTTCATCTTTTCCATCCGAACGAGTTCCAAACAAAGCCGTTTAGTGTATCGTGACATATCCATTTCTCGCCGTATATTACATTTACAACTTTCATCCAGAGACGGACGCTTCTATCATTCTCTGCAGTCGAGTTCGCCGGCCTTCCTCTCGCGTGTCCATCAAGCACCAATTCTGAACGCTCAAACTGCACGCCGCTGGGTGAAGTCTTGCGTTCACCCTTAACTGATTTACCAGCGGAAATCGCCACTCTCAATTTACATGCGAGCCCAACAGGGCAAAATGCAGCCCCAAATAATAATGGTCAGTATATAAAGAACTCAAATTCAATTAAAAGATTTTTTTTTCTTCAAAAATACTAAACATTCTTCAGATAGGTATTCCAGTGCCATCTATTGACAAAAAAGTAGATTAACAGAAAAAAAAAGGTGGGTAATGATGGTCAGTTTTGCTACTAGGCACTTGCGATTATTTTTCAATATGAATATAAATGCGATGTGCAGTGGCATAGCTGTCGGAAGTGCAGCACTTGCGGTTGACACGGGCCCACAAGCCTGTAGGGGGCCCATGGAGGATGAAAAAATGTGTTATCTTGAATAAAGGGCCCATCAATCCATAATTACCCAACTTGCACACAAACATTTAATTCATTTATTTATTTATTTATTTACATTTAGATGCGGAGTGGTCCTCTTGGTCCCTGTACTTTCTGCTTTATACAACTTAAAAAGTTTTAAACTAACCGTGCTTTGTCATCCAATCACAATCCTTGTCTTCAGATAACGCAATTCCTGAGATAGTTTAGAAGACAAATAAAGACCGCCTTGGACAGTCTTCAAATAACAACAGAGTGTTCGCCAGCTTCACTTTCAAACTCTTTATTCTGCAAACATAATGAACTTGGTTGGAAACCAATGCTAATACCGACCTTACACTTGTACGGAAACAAAGCCTTTGCGATTATTTTTAAACGTGAAAATGAATGCGATATGGCTAACATATTCATGTGATTGCGATATATTGCAAAAGTGACTAATCGCAGTATGACGTTAGAAAACCTTTTAGCAATCGCAATTTTGCAATTTTATTATAATAAATCACAAATTGCGATATATTGTTTGCGATACTCAATTGCGATATATTGATTGCGAAACTCAATTGCGATACTCAATTGCGATGTATGTGATATAACCGTAAACACTTGTAAACAAAAATATTTGACAATATAGCATATGCTCTACAAGTACACAATGATGCTCCAGTCTCACTATTCACTAGGACCTAGGTTCTCAAACTGGGTGCCGGGGCACCCTGGGGTGCCGCGAGCATATGCCAGGGGTGCCGTGGCAATAATCAAGAAAAACAGATACAGAAGGAAACTTTCAGGGTCAAGTAATTTGAGGGTAAAATTAACTAAATTTCCCATAAACATAAAGCAAATAATGAAAAATTCATCCAAACAGTTTCATTCATCGCCTTAAAGACAACTGAGCATTAAATTTGCACTGCTTTTCCTTCTTTTTTAGCCCGACAAGGGTGCCGCAAAATTTTTTTAGCCCGAAAAGGGCACCGCAGTGAAAAAAGTTTGAGAACCACTGCACTAGGACATTCATCGGTAGACCAAAATGTGAGATTGTGGGTTGCTTCCTCGCTCCGACCGTTCCCATCGTGCTTTTATAGTTGATGACATTTTGATGGCGGCCATGACTGTTAACAGTGCCATACGGGGCAATAAAAACCGTCAATATCTTAATTTTGATTGCGTCATAAATTATAAATTTGATTTCAATCGCACATTCTCCATTTCCCCACATCTTTCCCTTCAATGTTCGTATATTAAACGTCTTTAAAAATATTAATAAAGAAAGCCCCTTTTACATCTTACTTTCATTTTTTTTCACTTCCCATTTCCTCCAATGTCGCGAGTGAAGTTTAAAATTACAAATCTTGAGCAAATTTTTCTTTCGAAACCCAACAATAAGGGAAGATTGCAGTCTTTATTAGCACGTGCAGTGGAAAGAAAAGCATAAATTAAACGAGAGAAGAATATATTTGCATATTCATCATCTTCCTCAACTAAGTTACGGTAGCTCATATTCAGACAAATAAAACCTCGCAAATTCATCACATCAGCTGCATCAAAAGCAAGATTTATGATGTGTGGATGGGGGCCCTTTTTGGGGCCCCATTTCAAGAAAAAAAATTTTTCACAGATAATTTTTGTTTCAATTATTTTTTTTTATTGAATTGGGGGCCCTCGCAAGTGTGTGGGGGCCCTTTTTGAAGCAGTTTATGATCCATGTTAGAATTCTAGTGTTCGTTTCATGCAATTGTTTACACTCGCTCCTCGTATGTATCATTTACACTATGCAAACACAAAGTGCTTGTTGGGAAAAGGGTTTTCGATGGATTTACATAATTAATTTCCATCGAAAGTAAACAAACCATTAATATCAGCAATATCAATTCAATTCAAACACAAACGCCTTCAACGCTTTTTTTTTTTTAACATACATAATATTATTTATAAGTTACAACTTTGGCGTATTTCAGATAATCAAACTTTTCCAAAGTAAACTGCAACGAATTAAACACAGCTTTAATGTCGTATTGTACAATTTCAACGCGTGAGAAGTGAATGACAAGGATTTCCATTTCAAATCCTAGCACCATCCACTGGCGCCTCGTTTTCCGGTTTCAACTCGTTCAGTTTCATCTAGGAATCAATTCAATTTCCTGTTCCGACATCCTCTGAACTCTACTTTGTCTCGTCAAAGTGATAATTCGGGTTAAACTTGTGGCATTAGTACAGAGAATACACAAACACTTCCACTAAGTAAACAACCCAAAACCCCAAATTTACACAAAAACGCACGAACCTCGAATAACCCTTGTGCCTAATCCAGTATTGGATAAAAAAAAACCACTTCCAGTTTCCAAAATTCTTTCCACAAAACCCAGAACAGGCAAACCAACAAACACCTCCTCCTTGAGCCTGACCACGCGGAACAACAAGTCCAGATAACCGGTTTGGAACATGTTTATCGAGTGAAATCACTTTGCACGCGTGATATCGAAGTGTACAAACAAATTCGGTTGATTTCGAAATAATGTATTTTCGTAAATTTACAACACAAAATATACAAATTGTGCAACTAGTCCTAAACTTTTGGCCACCACTGTACACCAACTAGTTTGACTTTCACCACAACAAAATGTCACCGGTTTCCGGTCACGGACAACACAGTTCCCATATGGCCGCGCTTAGTACAACTCCAGCATACCAGGAGGAATTGCTGCTTCCGGAATGGTGCAAGAGTCGACTATTCAGTCCTCAGCCCGATGAAGAAAGAATCTATAGACATCAGAGAAGTTTTACCTGACTCAGACATTTCCTGATAATCAAGACGGCTGCTTATTTATTTCATCTCCTGGTCAACCTCCACCAGGGAAAAAGATAGAAGCTCTGTTGCTTTGTAGTTGCCCATATCCACACTAGGATGTAGGGCTTTTCTGTGGTGTCAATACACCACACAATGGGAATAGGCAAGACAAACTGAATAAAAGTCCATAAGCCATAAACCAATCTTAAAAACATCTTTCGCTCTTTCCTTTGTGATAAAACTAAAATGATTCTAATGCCATTAATGGCGCGCAAATCTACAAACAATTAATCAAACCATAGACCTTTCGATCAAACGATCATCTTCAGTGGTCAAAACAACCGTTAATGTCATTAAAATCATTTTAGATAAACCAATCTTTGTCATTTTCTACGCACGTCTGGTATTATCTGGACGACCCTAAGTCCAGATGGTGGCTGTCCACTTTGCCTATAACGACAAACACATTTAATCACAAACTCATTTAATTCCCCAAAGTTCCCTCGAATATCTGCGTCCGCTCTTTCAATGCCAAAAGGACATTCGGACAACTTGACGGGTCTCGAGATGCGACATTGATCCGTTATCGATTTGAACCTCTTCAAAACCGAACTGTCCAACAAGAAAAGACGAGAAAAGGAGAAAACGGTGAGTTTTCGAGTAATCAAGCGTGACACTTCAAGTTCTTCTATTTTCTTTTCCCTCTGCTGCTTTTCATGGCAAATGGAAAGAAAAGTAAAGACAAAATTTACCCATAGAAATGCCTGTTTTTTAAGCAATTAAATGCACTTAAAGAAGTATAAAATAAAAAATATATTTTTGACTTAAAAGTGCTTTTTTTCCCGCTCAGATTTACTGCGTTTCACATCGCATCGTTTGTTTTTCAATTAATTTTCTCTTTAAACTCAAGTCGCAGCCAATTTTTCCCCGTTTATCGACCCGTGGAACGCGATACAAGCTTAAAACAATTACAAAAAAAATTTAAGAAATGTTTCAATTAATTTAAATTCTCAGTAAATATCTTGAATATATTTACATAGAAAACTAAGGGGAAAAGATCAAAACGTTTGTTTACAATTACACAACACAATTTGCTGCTTCAAACTCAAAAATAAATTCGCAAGATAAAAAGGAAAAAAGTTCACAAACTATTTGTGTAATGTAGAATTCTTGAAGACTCCTTTAATAACTTCAATAACTTATTGGTAATCGCATTACTCGCAAAATAAATTGAATTTTCGCCATCTGTCGTAAAAACCCGACATCGCCAAAGCTTGAAAAAGCTGTAGAAAAGTAAAAATGAAAAATTATGCCTCGCCATTTTCTGTTTGCTCAACCGATTCAAAGAAAATTAATAAATACAATTAGAATCCCATAAAAAAAAAAGAAAATTCAAATTTCTCAAAGCTTACATTTCTTTTATCATTTCTTGCTTTTCCCTTGCTAAATTCCAATTAGAACAACAACAGTCTTTAGAGACTTAGCGTTTTTCCCCCCAACTAAAAACACAAACACAAACCCAAACGAGAAGTTAAAAAGTTTAGGTAAACAAAAAAATCGTGTTTGGTATTACGTTTTGAGTTTGCGATTTCAAAAGACATAACCTAAAACTCAAATCCCAAAAATTTGTGAGAAATGGTTTTACACAAACCAAACAATTAAACGCAAACTTGTCATCACGTGATGAAACTTTGGGTTTGTGTCTTGATTTGTGTTTGTTTTTAGTTGGGGAAAATACGCTAAGTCTCTATTGATGTGATTATTGATGTTTCTATAATCAGAAAAAACGGAAGCCACAAAATGGTGAACTGCGAGGTTATTTCATTTTTATGTCTGTTTATACTAGTAGTAAGATTTCTCAAATACTGGTATTCGGCATAATTAATAATTTTTTTCTTTTTCAAGATCAGACAATTTTGAATTCGGTTGTAACAAACCAAAACCAGGCATAAACCACATGAGAAACCACTCGCTGCAATCAAACTTTCTTTATTCTTTATTCCGATATTCAAATTCCGACACTTTCGATATCTTAGCTCTTTTCCGATCGATTTGGCATGTTTTCGGCACTTTTTAATTTTTGCCCGATTTTTGCCATTCTGCCCTTGCTGTTTTTCAAAATCTGCCAAAAAATAGAAAGTGCCGGCAACATGCCAAATCAATCGAAAATAAGCGAAACAAATCAATTGCCGGTGTCTAAATTTGAATATCTGGCATCGATGCAGAGATATGAGCAAAAAAACGAGTTTTTCCAACTAAAAAGTGTTTGAAAAACTCGTATTATGGCCCATATCTCTGCCAGACATGCAAATACCGACACCGGCAATCGATGTCGCTCCCCCTCCCCCTTAATGCCAAAAATACATTAAACAACAAAACTTGTTGTCGCATGGTCGACGCCATGTAAAGACAACCAAATAACCCCAAAAAGATGCAAGCTATACGGAGAGCACATTTCGTAGGCAAGGACAAAAGGGTATTTTCACTTAGAAAAGCTACGACAATGTCGCTCCGGCAATCGATTCCGACTAGAATCGATAAACTACGTCTACAAGCCGAGACAGGCTAACTACTGCAGCAGTTAATAATTATGAGTAACAAAGACTAGACAACATGGTTCTCAATACATACACAATTTATTGGGGGCAGACAAATTCACAACTGAGAATATTCTGGCCAATACAACAAGATATCGAAGTAAACATGAATACTAAATGACTTGCCAAACTTAAGAATAATACCAAACAACAGCAAAAACAAACTTCGAATGCAAATCCAGTACTAAACGTCTTTGACAAACATTCCATCAGATATCCAATTCCATCTTATTCCCACCAACACATCCTTAAGTCTTAACTACACATTCTTCGACACCCAATTAAAAAGCCCGGCATTGTCACCTCCTGTTCGCACTCGCCTCCCTAAATAAGCTGCTCTTCCATTACCGCATTAGAAACTAGACTCAACTACGGTCTAAATCACCATTTTCTAATTATTTCCTATTCAGCAGCTCAAAGTAAACAAGAATTAATCCTCACTGCGCCCCATTTCTAATCACAAACACATCAACGTCGAAAATTATCGCTTTAAAAACCAACCCGTGTACAAAATGTATGTCTTAATCGAAAAAAAGAAAAGAAAAATCCTTTTAAGATACGAGATGCAATACATCATGGCTGACTTGATCTTTTCTCTATATAAAAGCGGGCTTTCAACATTTCTTCATAAGGCGCACGAATTGATTTCTCTCGCCTCAGTTTGCACAAAATCCCGTGTGACCGATAATTATCAGATGCCAATGTGAACATCTTTGGTTTTGCGTCTGCGCCGTGCACACATCAAATGCTGTAACCATAGAGATGGCATCTGTAATCGATTCGTGCGATTCATTGCGCGGATAAAGTCCAGAATGAGCATGTCAGCAAACTCCCCTGTCGGGCAAGAAATAGTGATAATCAAGCTATAATGGAAATACCTCGTTCCTGGCAATGGACAATACGATACGATGATCCCTTTTCCGGTCAATCAACATTCCAATGTCCATCAAGCCTGACAATAAATCGAGATTGCCACATGATCAATCGATTGCTAACAAGTGCAAATGTACGAGTACTAACAACTTAATTTCTAGGTGTGTCAATTGTAATCACGAGTTAACTAGCACTCTAAAACACGTTAAAACTGTGTATACATACCTTAGAGATATTTATATACCTGTAAAGTCTATTTGTGAAGCTTGAAACTGTGTTTACGCACTTAAATTTGTTTATGTACACAGGAAAAGTGCTTTTACACACATGGAAATTGCGATTTTGCCGTCTGAAATGTTTAAAAAGGTCACTTCTTTAAATCTCCATCATTTTTAACCGTCTTTTCGGCTCACAACTCATTCCAATTGAAGTTTGCATAAAAAAATCTTCAACTATTGGCTCGGGAAAAAAAATTTAAAGAGATTTAATGAAGTTTTCATATTGACACTGTCAGGAGAGTGAGCAAGGTGGGTTAAAAAGTGAGAAAAAAGGTTCAAAGAAACCATTTGCTTCTCATCCATCTCAGTCAAACTGTCACATTTCCTCCCTCCACGTTGCACCTTCGGAAAGGGAAAAAATCTTTCCAGCCGAGTGCCGGTTGGTTGTATAACATTAAGGTCGAATCATGGCTCCTTCGGTGATGTTCATT
>JAQIXU010000257.1:0-45370 GCA_034701245.1 Strigamia transsilvanica
TTGGCAAAATTACAAGACTTAGCTCCCGACATAACGATTCGGCGGTAGCTTAGCGTCTAGACATAAAACAAAAAGTAACTAGAAATGCCACTAATCCGTGGCTACATGGAAAGGTTTGGCAACTTGTTGTCTGTTATAATTTTTCAAAATTAAACTTTTTTTGGGGAGGGCCCCAAAAAGATTTTGTGCCTAGGGGCCCCGCAATGCCTAAATCCGGCCCTGTTAATGTAGTACCAGATTCCATCCTATTTATGAATTATACGACTTTTATTTTGGTGCAAACCAAACTAGATTTGAGCCTTAAAAAAAAATGTCAATTCACAAGTTGATTAGAATTTGTCACTTTGGTGGTCTGCCGTTTCTTTTATTTCTGTTTACTTTTATACACAGACGCTCATTAACATAAATTATTACGAAATGTTCAGGTAAAGTCAATATTAATTTAGTTTACTGAGAAAAAATATATATTTTGGGATTGTCGGTACAAAGTCTGAAAAATCACTTCCTTACAGAATCTTAAGTTCAGTGACTTAACTTTTTACTTAGAAGTTAGTGCTTTTAAAGTTGAATTGATTTTTTTCATCTAAGCTTCATCTTTCCTACTTATTTTTGGAAATCAGCCAATTACAGTTGTAGGTTTTTTTTGCATTACCATTGCATTGCATTTTGGGTAAAAATCGCCTTAAAGTTCACAAAGTTTGTGAACTTTAAAGCGATTTTTAAGGCGATTTTTACCCAAAATTTTACCTTGGTTTGTGACACAAACCAAGGTAAAATTGCGCCATTTTAAAATGATGCTGCTATTATCCCAGTAGGCCGAGGCTGTTTATTGCCACAATCACGGCCGGTTTAAGGTGGGGGCCAAGGGGTCAAATGCCCTGGGTACACGCAATTTACATAATATATTTTATTTTATTTTTTTTAAATAAAAAGCCATCTCGTCATAGGTGCTCCGGCCCTGATGATGCGAGAATAGAACAGCAACAAATGATTTTCCTTTTCCATTCTGGCCAGACAGTTCTATCAACTGCTTCCTAACATTAGCTTCTCAGAAAACGGCTACCCGCCTTTTTCACTTGAAAAACACCATCTCTTGACAGTTAACGCCTTTTTCTCCTTTGCATGGCCATGATTCCCAGGTTTTTTCAATGAAATTGGGACTTGTTAGAGCAATAATTGGAAAGTTATTTCACCATGAATTTAACCAGAAGTAAAACGTAATCACCATGTAGTTTGCACAATTCCTTAGCCACAAACCACATGTCGTTCCATTAATTGAAAAGTAAACGAAAGAGAAAAAAATCTTAAAATACAGTCGGTTATGTAACAAGTCTTATTCTGCAATGAAATAATTATAGTGTAACTTTAAACCGGTGTGCTGTATGGTAATTTGTTTATTCCATGGCTAAACTCAAGGGCCAAGTGCAAAAGTTTTCTATCCCCCTTGGGTGGGCTTGTCTGCAAACACGGTGGAATTTTAATTTTCAGTTTTAGAAATTATACACTAGTTATACAGTTGGGGAGAAAATTTAAAATGGTGATGATCAAGATTGTTTTTGTTTCCTTATGGAAGATACACAGTGGAAAATTAGCGGAATTATTGTACAGATTCATTGGTTTTCCACTATTAGGGAACTTCCAGCTTTTAGATACAGGAAACTGTAGATTCCAATGACCCACAACTCGTTCCATTTTATATGTTTGTCCTTAATAAATGAATAAAATCAGCTGCAGGCTAGTTCTCAAGGAGGTAAGAAAGTGTTTTTTTTGCACTCTGAACCTGTCTTAAACACGAAAAAAAAAAACAGTAATCCAGAATGTGAGAAAATGAACATCATCTAGCCCGCAGTGACAACACAAAAATTCAAACTTTAATAATTTGTATTCATTTACTCACCAGCTTTGGTATGTTTTAGATAAAATCAAAAGTAAACATGGAAAATAATTATTGTCTTTTAATTGATTTAAAAAAATAGATAAAATGCATTATCAGAGCGAAAACTATTACGTAATCGACATTTTTCCAGTTTTTAATTTAAATTTAATAGAAAAGAATAAAGTTAATTTTTTTTTGCTTAATCAGTTATTGACAGATTCAGGAAATAAAACCATTTCCTACCGAAAGACTACTATTTTGTTTGCCAACTCGAGTGATTGGCAACTTATTAAGCGTTCCTTTCATCCATAAGCAACACAATGGACATTCGAGACATTTTTCTCACACAAAAAAAAATATTCCACATAAAATACACACAAAAAAATTACCTTATAAGATGACGTCAACTTACGAACGACCTTCTTTTAATCCAATATTCAAATGATGTGTACGCACAAAATAATGGAAAATCCAAATGACTTCAAACACAAATAATAGTAAATCATGGACTAACATGAAGCCACGTTGTGTGTACGTGTCACATCTGACAGTTCCTCGCTGGTTGGCGAGTTACTCGACCGGGGAAATTATTAGATGTAATTGTTACTTAAGTTGTTTCCATCTCACTTCTGACTGGTGGTTTTGTCGGCCGCCACTCCCTCAAACAATAAAATCTGATTTGTGACGTCGTAAATCGAGGATGTTTATATTTTGATTAATTGCCAATGCTGATTAGAAAATTTTATTTTTACGCTAAAAATATTTTTATTTAAAACGTTTTTAAAACGTTTTTACGTCTGGTGCACGTCCACCGTACGTTTCATCATTAAAATGATATTTAAGTTATTTGTTTAACATTATTTGACCATTCTTTCGACTGACCGCAAGATGCCTCTTAGAAAATCAGCTCCGAGTCTCGAAACATTGTGTTTTCAAGCGATAGCTAAGAATTACGACGAAATTCATTTCTCTTTATCGAGTCTTCCGCACAGACTTATTAACAAACTGTATCAACGACGAAACGAATTAAAACTTGATGATTGTCGTTTGCATTCCGACATTTTTATTCATTCTCGCACCAGAGAATTAGATCTAATGTCGATATTCGATCTGGATGTAAATCGACTTTTGCCTAGGATTGGCAGTATTTGTAAAAACCTTACAATGTTAATCATCGCAAACCATGACACTATCCAACCGCGGTGCGTAATCGACCTGGTGAAACACTTACCGCACATTCAACATCTTAATTTGGCTAAGAACAAGTGGTGTACGGACGAAATTTTAATCGCAATCGGTACACATTGTCCAGAATTAAAACATCTCGACTTAAAAGGCTGCCGCGAAGTAACTGACAGCGGTGTTCATTCATTAAGCAACATGAAAATCGAATATTTGGACATCAACGGTACAGAAGTGACAGTCGATGGATGTTCATTCGTTCTAACAAAACTATCGTTTCTCAAAGTGTTGAAGTATGACCGGTGGTTTACATTGCTTCAACACTTAAAACGGGACTTTTATGCCGATTCAACGACTTATACTCTCGAAGAGGCACCGTGGGTTGGTTTGGAAGAAGATGACTTGACCACTGTTCCCAAAATGTTCCCGAATTCACGCTCATTTTACGTTGGGAAATTTTTGAATCAACCTCCTCTTTTTTTCAGTCCGCACATCGCTTTAGAATTAAGCAACCCAGCAATGAAAAGACTAACTAAGCTAATACTTTCCGAAATCGAACTGGTCAATATTAGACTTATCGGACTCTACTGTCCATTGTTACAGTGTTTGGAGATGGACGAATGTTCCTTCGATCACGAATCGGACGCTCAAAATCCGATCAATCACGTAGGATTTAGAAACTTGCGGAGATTGTTTGCACGCAATATACATGGCGATGAGTTTATTCCTGAATTACATTTGCTCATGTTATTGAGTGGTGGTAAAATTGAAGATATACATTTGTGCAATTGTCCCGCACTAACCGATGGCTTGATTACTCGTCTGCTGAAAGTGAACGCGCTGCAAAATCTCTCGTGTTTAAAACTCATGCTTTATTCGCTGAGTGCAAGCTCGATCATGAAATTGATGGAGGTTAAAAATCCTTTAAAGACGATTACGTTATCTGCTAACGAGCGCAAGATAATTGAACCGTATGTCGTAAGTCAAAACTTGGATATTGAATGGTCCGGAGTCGAAACTTTCTTTTTATGAATCTTTTAATAAATATCATCATTATTGCGATAAGTCATGTAATGTTACTGAATTGTGATGTAATTATAGATTGTTTCTTTCCTCAAGTTTATCTGCTGATGACTAAACATCCTTACAGTCTCCCTTTGTTGATTTTATTGATCATTTAATAGCAATTTATTCAAAGAATTATTAAGAAATCATGTAGGACTGTATTAATGACGTCATGATTTATGAATGAATTGAGTAAATTAAATTTACAAATTCATTCGGTGAGGGGAAAACCATGGAGTCCCAAGTTCTCCTTTGATTGATGCCAAATATTAATAAATCATGAGAAATCTTTTTATATCCTATGACATCTTCACTTTACTTTTAAGTTACGGTAATTATTTTTCCTTCAGATATTCTTGGATCTAAAACTGCTGCGGGGTGTTTGTGGAATGGATTTTTTAAAACCACAAAACGTCAGGTGATTACGTCACCTTGTTGGGAAAAAAAAAACTCCTACATGTGAAATTCATTTACAATATAAGACAGACCTCGTGTAGTGTGCCACATCTTCAGTAGAACACACATAGGACACGCAAAGTCACTTGGAAATTGGAAATTCATAATGAAAAGTTAGTTTTATTTTAATTTAATTTAATTTAATTTTGTTTAATTTAATTTTGTTTGATTTTATTTAATTTTGTTTAATTTAATTTAATTTTTTGTATTTTTCAAGGTTTACTTTGTATTTTTCAAGGTCTACTTTGTATTGTTCTTGGATTACTTGCCGTCA
Source organism: Strigamia transsilvanica (assembly GCA_034701245.1). NCBI lineage: Eukaryota > Metazoa > Arthropoda > Chilopoda > Geophilomorpha > Linotaeniidae > Strigamia > Strigamia transsilvanica. Next base: position 4,854 of record JAQIXU010000257.1, read on the forward strand.
GTTTAATATCGTGCGAAAAGGAGATAAAGACAGGTAAAAATGAAAACTTTTTTTTAAAAAAAAATTTTATTTACATATTTTTTTTTACTAGAATGGAATCCCTGCTGTTCGTTTCCCTGCCAAAATGGAGGTATTTGTATGACAAAAGGATTTAATAATTACACTTGTGATTGCACTTCATTGGATTTCTATGGCGATCACTGCGAAAAGCGTAAGTAATGTTATTTTAAAAAATATTCTCTTTTTTGTCTTTACGTAATGGAAACGTGTGAAGGTCAAACCAAACCTATTAAACAGCTTAGTTAAACAATTACAAACAATTACATGCAAGTAATACATTTTAATCTATTGCATTTTCTATATTTACAGCCACGTTTTTTCGGAAACTCACGGATGCAATTCGCCCATCACGCGAAACATTGCAATATTTCGCCACCCATTTCTCGTCGATTTGGTGGTTTGTAAACCGAATCAAACCAATGCATTCCTTTGCGATGAAGTACATTTATTTATGTAAGGTGTTGTTAAATCCTAAATCACCTCGTGAAATTAATATGTTGTTTTTTTTATCTTCTTTTTTATAGCTCGCGCCAACATGATTGACACTCCTGCAAGGTTTATTTCCAGTCACGAATATATCACGATGGATTCGTATTACAATACGAGCTATTACGCTCGTTCTCTGCCCCCTGTTCCTCGTAAATGCCCAACCCCGATGGGAGTAGCAGGAAAAAAAGAGCTGCCAGAAATCGATCTCATCATTAAAAAATTATTTCACCGTAAAAAGTTGGTTCTTGACCCCCACGGAACTAACCTGCTATTTGCTTACTACGCGCAGCATTTTACGCATCAGTTTTTCCGAACTAACTGGAACGAAGGACCGGGACTCACAACCGGAAGTGAAGGGGTAAATCTGTCTAGATTTGCATTTATTATGTAAATATTAATTAATTTTATTTTTGTAGGTCGATATGACTCATGTCTACGGAAGTGATATTCAATCCCAAAGACAACTTCGAAGTTTTTCCGATGGAAAATTAAAATTTCAAATTTTAAATGGCGAAGAATATCCGCCATATTTGAAGGACGCACCTGTACCGATGATATATCCTCCCAACACACCCGAGGATCAAAAGTTCGCGCTGGGACACCCATTTTATGGTCTACTTCCGGGTTTATTTTTGTTCGCCACGATTTGGTTGCGCGAGCACAACAGAGTTTGCGATGTTTTACGGAACGAACATCCCGAATGGGATGACGAACAGTTGTTTCAAACAACTCGACTTATACTCTTAGGTATAGAAAATATAAATAGATTTAAATGTGACAATAATCGATTTAATTTTTGCTGTTTTAAGGCGAAACTCTAAAAATTACCATCGAAGATTACGTTCAGCATTTGAGTCAATACTCGTTTAAGCTGACATTCGAACCTGAAATTTTACGCCATCAGAAATTTCAATTTTCTAATCGAATCCGCGTCGAATTTAACCATTTGTATCATTGGCATCCATTGTTTCCTGATCATCTTCGAGTCAGTGGCGAAAATATGAGTCTAGAGTCGATGCTTTATCGAGTGACGCCCGTTTTAAATGTTGGAACAGCTGAATTCGTCAATTCATTGGTCCAACAACACGCCGGAGCAGTGAGTAAAATATTCCTGAAATCATATTCATATTAATATATGTTTTATTTATTAAAATCGGCAGCTTACAAGAAATAACCACGGACTTTTGTTGCAACCCGTTCTCAAAGGCGCCATTAAACATGGCCGACAATTGAGATTGCAATCGTACAACGAGTACAGAAAACGATTCGGTCTTGAACCAAAAAAGTCTTTTCTCGAGTTAACAGGTGCGTTTAATTTTAATTTTTTTTGTTTTAGTTTTGTTTACGATTAGAATTTTATTCGTAGGTGATGAGCGGATAGCGAAGGAATTAGAAGAGTTTTACGGATCCGTTGATGCGGTTGAGTTTTATGTCGGTATGCTAATGGAAAGTCCGGGTTATTCAGTGACTCCACCTACGATGGTGGAAATTGGTGGACCGTATTCAGTGAAGGGACTCTTGTCGAATCCTATTTGCAGCCCTTTGTATTGGAAACCATCGACTTTCGGTGGTGATGTTGGCTTCGATATAGTGAAAAGTGCGAGTTTAAGCAAATTGTTTTGTCAGAATATAAATGGGAAATGTCCACTAATTTCATTCAAAATTCCCGGCGATAAACTGGCAGCAAACGATGAATTATAGCAACTAGATTATAATTTTAATTTATTTTACGTATACATATTTTTTTAAATGTGATAATTATGAATGAATGTAGCGTTTTTTGAAAATTATTGTCAGACTGATGTCCAAAGTTGTTACAGATTAACGAAGTATTTTATCGAATTTCTTATTCATGTTGAAATTCTAATTTATTGTTTTTAATATTTCATATCTATTTATTTTTGTATTGTTAGTCTCTTTGTTTTGTTTTTTTTATATAGGAATTGTTATCATATTAAAAAGCCTTCTATTTTTTTCTATTTTTATTTTTAATTCTTTATGAGTGTTATTGAAATAATCATATCAGAGGTTTAGCAGTTTAGCAACAGATGGCGCTTATTTATATAATAATAAAAATCTTGGGGGGAAAAAACCATAAAATGACAATTATCATTAAAACCAGAAAAAGAAAAACCACCTTGAAATAGGAAACCCGAACCCAAAACACCTGACAACACGACACTCTAAAAGATTGTATTACAATATCAGATTTAAATATTTAATTTCTAACACAAATCTCCATTTGCAAATTCTGTCGCAAGAGTCCACCACCATCGCATCTCCCATCGCGTCTCCATCGTCTACAATCCGATCAACTCTGCCCGCCCTATATCCAACAGAACTGTAGAACCCGTCTCATCTCAGTGCGTGATCCACAACACATTTTCGGGCCAAAGGAACCGCTCCTCACCGTTCCTGCGATCTGAAAGCGGCACACAAATGACGAAAGCGAACGATTGCAAACCGACGGGTTTCCGTCGGCAGACCACGTCTCTCCTCGAGGTTTGTGCCGAACGGCCTGTTTTCATGTTGCGCGTGGGAGTGTGGTCAATCCTCGTTGCTTTCATTTTATTCTCTCGCACCGCGTTGGCGCTGTACCAAGGCACGATAGTCGCTTTCTCCATCTACATCCTCACCGGAGGATGGAAATTTTTATACATATTCATCGTCACCGTGCCCAGGGATGTCAAGTAAGTACGAACATTTTGAAAAGCATTCGCGATGATGTCATGTCTCACTTTATTCGCTCCCTTGTTTACTTCCGCTTAAGATATGCGTTAGAAAGTTGGGTCAGCAGGGAGATCCATTTCCCCAGTTTCGTTTTTCTTTGGACAAATTGGGACGTGAAATTGTTTCGAAATCGAATTTTTATTTATCCAATTATTTATATCACGCGCCATATTTTTCTTTATTTATTTATTTTTTATGTTTTGTCATATCTGGATTAAAAAACAGATAGCGATTTGATTGGTTTTCGTGAACATCGCCTGATTTTTGTTGATGTCAATATATCCAGTTGATAAGTTGGTTTCGCGTGGGTGTTATTCATTTGAATGGAGTTTGACTATTGTGAAATTGTAACGCACACAGGAAGGGAATTGAAATAGTTCATTTAATCCCATATCAGGCTGTGTTTGGTTTAGATTTCATGTCACAATTTGGTGTAATTTGACGTTTGCATTTGATCTTGTGTAACCAGACAGTTTATTCAAGCAAAAACAATAAAAATAATTATTAAAAACGATGATTTGGAGGTTTTAAATCGGTGTAAATAGGTTAGGGACAGTATGAAAGCGGCCATTGTTTGTTTTGTTTTGTTTGTTTATATCTTCGAGGGTTGTTGACATTAATTAATATTTTGTTAATGTTTATATGTTAACACTCGTAGGATTTTATTTGATTAAATCATAAAAATGTAGTTTTGAGTGGGAGTTCGCAACATGTGGTTAGAGTTGGAACAGACGTGGTTTTGAATTCGAATTCGAATGCGGTTGCCGCCGCAACTCCACAATTGGCCGTGTGAGAACACGAACACCGGCGGTTTGACAAAATGTTGTCGGTTTCAAACTACGTGTTATAAAAAGCATGCTGATTCAGTTTGGTGGTTTGTTTGGGGTTAAAACGTAAATCTACAGCGTGTTTTAAAAAACGTTAAGCCTAAAAGTTATCGTAATAAAATTGGAAAAAAATGGATTCGTATTATTAAATTGTACTAAAAGTACATAAATATGGAATCTTTTCATGAAACAGCTGTTGGTTTAATTTATTTTAATAAATGTGAGGTTTGTAATTTAGTTTGTGTCGGAATAAAACGAGGAAATGGAAATGCGGAGCTTTTGATTGAATAGGAAAAGTTTACATTTACTGGGTATTATAAACAAACTCGCTGAAGCCTATTCTATTCTTATCAACGTTACATAAGGATAAATAACAAATTAAACGGTTTTTAGAAGATTTTAAGTTATTATTATCTTGAATTTACTTTTTATTTTATTTATTTTCCTTGTTTCGTACTTTTATTCGTACAAAAGAGAGGTTTTGTGACGCCAATTTGCCAAATGGATCAAAGCTGTGCTTGCGTGCAATTTACTTTTACTGGTTTAGGTTTTTGGCCGTTCCGCTTGCTCGTGTTTTCGCGTTTTAAATCAGTTTCGTTTTTCATTTCGTATTCTTTTCTTTTGTATAACCCAATGTGCTTCTTTTTGATTTTTTTTTTTGGCCTAATTTGATTCGATGGGAAGTAAAAAATGCAAAAAATTCCAAGAAGTTGCTTCGTCATTGCACCGTGTTATTCCATGCTTTAGTTTGTATCAGATTACATGTCTGGTCTTGAGTTACAGGTAAGAAACAAAGGATACAGATACCAATCGGTAAAATGTCACAAAAAAAAGTGTCTGCGTGAAAATGAGATAAACGATAGCGAGATATGTCTGTGGATATTTCAGTAAAAATCTGTTACATTTTTATTCATTCATGAGATCCAAATGGGAGCTCAAAAGGACAAATTTTTTTTTATTTTTTTTTTTAAAAAAAACAACAAATGGCAAAAGGAAACTTCACAAAATACTATCAAACCTGGAAATCGGTGGTTGCAATTGGATTACAGCCAAAATTTAATCCAAAATTCAAAGAATTGAATAATAACTGCCATTTTTTAGTGCAATCGGAATGAACCCCGAGTGAAATTTCATTTTGAAAGTGAAATTTTTTCCGTTTTCTCTCCCTTCGCTTTCTTCATAGGGTGAAATTAATGATCGTAATAAAAAAAAAGTACAAGTGGGGATCTGGACGGTATTTGGGCCAGTTTCTTTGATTTAACACCATTAGTACGCGGACATGTGGGTCATTGCGGATGTTGACCTACACCTCGAGGGAAAGAAAACGAAGTGGTGGAAAAAATTTCACTGCTATGGCCATCATTCAAAGTTAGGGTAATCCCGATGCAAAGGAAAGGCTCAATTTGTTTTAAACATGTGTTTTGACCTAGAAAAGAAAAAGAAGAGGGAAAAAACTTGAGAAAGAAAAAAAATAGGCTTATTTTAATTTTATTGTTATACGGCGCTTTGTTCTACGACTGCGATTTGACGTTGTTACGAAAAAATAAGGAAATAATGCTCGTGGAAAGCACGTTGACTTTGAGGAAAGAAAATAGTGAGCAAAAATAAAAACTATTCTTTTTTTTATACTCTTTTTGTATGAATAAATGTTTGAAAAATGTCCGAAGAGGAAGTGATTTTTCTATCAATAGTTTTGATTTAGTTCAAGTTTTATTGATATAGAAATTAACTTCCTGAGATAATTTTTTCTTCTTGATGCGTGTGATTAAACTATGAATCTAATTGATCGTTTTATTTTAGGGGTTTGATGCGATACGTCGAGTTGAAATGGTACATGAAGAGATGCAGTCGCCTAAACGCAACAGTGACGTCGGAATTCGCCGAGATTGTACGAAAATATCCGAACAAAGAGTGCTTTTTGCACGAAGATCGAGCATGGACGTTCAAAAAGGTAAATGGCCTGTGAAATTCAAACCCAAAAAAAAACTTGTTTGAAACGTGTACGTGTGAAAATTAACTATTATTTCTTGGTAATTAAATTCTTTTGATTTTAGGTTGACGAATTTTCAAATCGGGTGGCAAACGTCTTCATCAAGGCTGGATACCGTAAAGGAGACGTTGTGGCACTCTTGATGGAGTCGAGTCCAGAATACGTTGGCGTATGGCTGGGTTTAGCCAAGGTAGGCATTTGTAGCGCTCTCATCAACTATAATCTTCGGCAAAAACCGCTTATTCATAGCATAACCGTCTCGGAAGCCAAAGTTCTCATTTTTGGCAAAGAATTCATCGATGGTAAACATTTAGACGGGAAATGGTTGCACTCGAGTTAACAATTTGATTACTTTCAGTTGTCAAGGAAGTTCAAGGCCCTCTTAATCATGATTTTAAATATTACTGTTTTGGTGAATTTGATTCGAGCGTTATCACCGCTCAACCGTTGAGTAAATTTTTGGAAGAGAGTTCGATTATGCCGCCGCCAATGGTCTTTTGTAATCAAAAAGGTGACAATTTATTTTATTTTGTTTAACATGCAGTGTCGGACTGGACAGAGGACGGGGCCCAAAAATTTGCCCAGAAAACGTCGAGTTTTTATTTTTTTGCAATAAAATACCGATTTTCTGGCTGATTGTCGCATTGAATTGCTTTTTCCCAGTTTCCACTTGAGATTTTTGTTGAAACATGACCCAAAATATCGAAATTTGGCAAAATGGGAATTTTCCATTTCTGGGTATTAGTTGAGTCCAAGTCTTAGCAAGCCTGTCCGGACCACACAGCTATGTTCGGTCCGTGCAGAGTACACGGTGTATGGAAGTTTGTTGTTGTTGTTATATTTCAATTTGATATGTTTTGCAGATAGGTTGATGTACATTTTCACATCTGGCACAACTGGTCTTCCAAAGCCAGCTATTATTCATCACGCTCGGTATACATAATTACGATTGTTTGTTATTGTATTTTTGATGGTTTAATTTTTTATTTTGAATTCATTTATTTTAATAGTTACATTTTCATATCTGCTGGAATTCGAATAATGATGCATATTCGATTTAATGATGTAATATACACACCACTTCCACTGTATCATTCTGCTGGTGGCGTGATAGGAATTGGTCAAGCGGTTCTCAGCGGAAGTACCGTTGTCATAAGGAGTAAATTCTCCGCCAGCAAATACTGGGATGATTGTATCAAATATAATTGCACAGTAAAGTTCTTTTGAATGATTTTATTTCGTTTAATTATTTTGGTTTTTTAAAATTTCTTTCAAGGTGGCTCAATACATCGGTGAAATTTGCCGATATCTCTTAGCATCGCCGGCTAAACTGACCGACACCGAGCACAGAGTGCGACTGGTTTTTGGAAATGGTTTGCGATCTCAAATTTGGAAGCCGTTTGTGGATAGATTTCGTGTTAAAGAAATCGGGGAGATATACGGCTCCACCGAAGGAAATGCTAACATTGGTACATAGAAGATTTCAACACGAAATTCTCTAAAAATCATTATTTTTTTTAAATTTATTTATTTATTCAAGTAAATATTGACAACCAGCCAAACGCAGTTGGTTTTGTATCTCGAATTGCACCGTGGGCATACCCTGTGACTCTAATCAAAATAGACAAAGATACGAACGAACCGTTAAGAGATAAAAATGGTCTTTGTATACAGTGCAAACCTGGTAACAAATATTCAAAAAAAAAAATATTTATAAATTTTTAAAAATTATTTTAATTTTTTTTTTTTTAGATGAACCTGGCGAATTTGTGGGCAAAATTATCAATTCGGATCCAGTGAGGGATTTTTCGGGATACGTGAACGAAAGAGCAACGGAGAAGAAGATCGTTCACAGTGTTTTTAGAAAGGGCGATACGGCATTTTTATCTGGTAAATATCTAGGTTTACGAGTTGCAAATGATGATTAATTAAATTTGACTCAATTTTTTTTTATCGCAGGTGATTTGTTGGTTATGGATGACTTTGGTTATATTTATTTTAAAGATCGGTTAGGAGACACGTACAGATGGCGTGGTGAAAATGTTAGTACGATAGAAGTTGAAGGAGTTATTATTAGTGTAATTGGTCTTAAGGAGTGTACGGTTTATGGAGTCGAAGTACCTGGTATTGGTTTAACATTGTTTTCTGTTGGGAGCAATTGATCGATTGTTTTTTTTTTCGTTTCGTTTGTGTAGGGTGTGAAGGGAGAGCTGGAATGGCGGCAATTTTTGACATAGATAACACGCTGGACTTAAAAGCACTTGCAAGTGGTGTTTATGAGTCGTTACCTTCTTATGCGCGGCCATTATTCGTGAGGATTGTGACGGAAGTTGATATGACAGGTAAAAATATCAATAATGATAATGAAAAAAATATTGAAATAATTTATAAGGGGCCCACTGATTATTTGCAATGTCACTTTTTAAGTTTTGCCACTTTACCTCTCAAAGTTGCGTGAAAAAGAGTTGCCGATTAATGCAAATATGATAAATTTCTTTCAGAATATTAAAAAAAAAATGCAATTTGATAATTCTCTCGATTTACTTTCCAGGTACATACAAACTAAGAAAAGTGGATTTTCAAAAACAAGGATTCGATCCAAAAGTGATTAAAAAAGACAAGCTTTTTTACTTGAATGCAAAAAGCAGCCAGTACCACGTTCTCGACGAAGCGGTGCATGAAGATATCTGTAATGGAAAAATTCGACTTTGATGTGGATTCTGTTATTTCTACTATAAATAATGAACGAACAAAACAAAAAGCATTGTTTTCTGTTCTGTTTTTCTTTTGTTGTTGTACAGTATTTAAAAAATATATATTTGGGGGCAAACAAGGTATCAAATCTTCTCAAAGAAGAGTTCCTGTTTTTGATGAGCAAAATATAAAATGTGCTTGTTTTTAATGTAATTAAACGAGCAATTTTGCTTAAGCGAAAAACTGTACATTCCAAAGGTTGGTTGGATTCTTTTTTTTTAAATATGTATTTGTGTTTAGATCGATCACATTTCGATATAACACCGTAATTTGCTTAACTTTTATAGATTATACATTTAGAAATGAATGAAAGCTTCGAGTAAGGGTCTTGAATTACGAAGAATAATTTATCTGTACCATTCTGCACTATTAAACACCCTTTACATTTAATTTTACGCTATTTCACATAGGTTATGTCCGGTAGTTGTGTTATTGCTGCTGTTTACGTAGTAAAGGCTTTTTTGAGTAAGGCGCCATCTTGTTTCATGCGCCATCTTGTTACGCGACTATGAAAATGTATAGGTTCCTTATATATATTTTTTCAATTTACGGTAGTTGTTTTTTTATTACCCTAAGTGAAAAAAAAAATTAAATTTTGCCATAAATGCACCAATGACTTTGCAAAGTTAGATCTACACTTGTAGTACCGGAAGTTTATTTAGTTCTGATGGTACTTGAAACAAAAATGTGTTTTCTTAATAGTTTACACGTACATAAACACAAATTTGAAGTTGATAAAACGTTTTTTTTTTATGCCAAATATACGTTTTAAGTACATGTGAACTATAGGTTATTGTAGGTGACGTAATAGGTGACAAAATGCGTCGTAACAACCAAGAAGGTCTGCAAAATTGACTTTACTTTCATGTTTGAATGCACCTATTGTTTTTTCCACCACAAAGGGTTGGATTGCTGCCATAAAGATAATAAAATTAGATATACCAAAACGTTTAATTTAGTACTGGTTGTATGGATGGTTATCATAAATTGAAGTTTTGTTTGACACGGTGTGTAGAAATTTATTTTTTATTAAGAAGTCATGACGATTGTGTGAAATTTGATTGTAAATAATTGAATAGCGAAGTTTGTGTAATGGATTAGAAAGTTTTTGATTTAATTGCTATGGTGGTACGAAAGAAAAGTTGCATCGAACCATTTTTGTTTTTGCCGTGTGCGCTCTCGTGTATTTTTGTGAATTGATAAGCCAAAAAATAACTAATAATCATATTTTTTCACAGTAAATTGTTGATATAGGCTTTTATTTGTTGCAATAATTTTCCAGTTGTGTACAGATTGTAATATTTTTTTCTATTAAAATTGGAAGAAGATGAAGTGTCGACAAGACCATTGATGTTGATTAATCCATCTGATATATCTAGATATTTTATCGGTTAATCTTTATTATGCAGAATTGAAATTAGGTTAATTGGAGAAGGAAATGTTGAAACGTCTCGCTTATTCTAAAGATAATGTTTCTTTTAGTTCCTTATGAATCGATAGTACTGTTTTTTCCCTTCTAAATTTCTAATTTGTGCTGTGTCAGTCCTACGAATTGGGAAATGCTCAATTTATTTCTTCAGATTCGGAAAAATTAATTACGTTATGCGGAAATGGTGTCCTAACTATTAAATTCCAGTGTAGTTGTGAATCTAACGCAAGTTCAAGTTCAGTTGCGAGTCCCGTACTGCTATTCGATTCGACAGGTTTTAAAGTGAACTGTTTATCCAATAAATACAGATTATTTTTACTTTATATACTAGAATTACTGTTGATGCTTGGAACGAAGATTGGACAAAGAAAAAGGCTTTTCGGACGGAAATTCTTTCGCAACACAACTATACTGGAATCTGGCGCTGGTGAAACAACTTTCTCTCCCGGCCAGCTATCCCAGTAATCCGAAATTAACTCGATATTCTTCGATAAAAACCTCGATTAAATATCTTACAAAATCCAACTTTTATTGTAGTATTTTTACAAATCCAATTTCTCATTTAACAGGTTTTGGTCTCATATTTAAACAACACACGACCCACTTTTACAAAATGTTTATTTACTTTTTTCCCATCAATGTACATGTACCTTGACTACTAATAGCTAAAAGGGCAAACAAGTTTACCAAGTGTAGGCCGAACTGACGTCATGTCTTGGGTCACCAATATTTTTAGCCATGACGTCTACGATCCCGAAGCGTCATCTGGCGATCGCTTTCGACGATAACAGCAAAACAACCCAACAACAAACTCAAAAAAAACCTGCTTTTCACGTTTTCCCAACCAACTTTATATATATACACATCTACTTGAGATCGGGCGTGGAAGCCCCGAGATAAAACGACAAATCGCGAACTGTGGATTTAACCAGCTTGGCCGGAATCGCGGCTCTCCGCAGCCTTCGGTGCGCCTCCCATCGGTGACAACCTCCGAAAGCGTAGTAATAATCGCCGCCTTCACGACCCGTAATCCACAAAACATCAATGGGGGGCACCGTCCGGCATTTGGCGACGTCCTACCAATGTTGTAATAATTATCAAGCCGAGTGAGTAATTAAATTTAGCAATAACACATCACGCATACCGTAAGTGTCTCCATTAAACTTTGCACTTTTGTTTCATCAAGCACGGAAGGAATTGGTCGTGTCACAACATCCATCGGAATGTTATGAATTGTGTTTATATTGGTGCTGTGAATACTCGTTGATGTCATTGTCATCAGTCGGTATAAAATAAAAAGTCGGGAGCAACGAAACGTCGACGCACACTGCGCAGGTAAGAATACGTTGATCGTGTGTCCCAATCTCATGTTTGTAATCAACTAAATCTGCAAGTCACGTGCTCCCTCTAATAATTTCAGTTGGACTTTTGTTGATAGAAATATTTAGGGCGCTCTAGATTGAGGTTTCATGTTAATTATTTTGAATTTTATCCTCGAGATTGGTATTTCTTCGTAAGATTTAAGCTTATATTCGAATAGACAGGGTTTTGTTAGTGGTTATTTGATTTTTTTTTTGTGGATAATTTCATCAAATTGGTAAGTGTCCTTTGAAATTTGAATTCTTACAATTTTATTATTTTATTTTGTGGTCGAAGTCTTTTATTATATCCAATTTAGGCGTTTCCTTTGTGGAAATGAAAAGATTTCTTCATTTTTCTTGATAAAAAAAATTGGGAATTTCACACAATTCCCGCGTATAATTGTGAAATTAAGTTAATGCACTAGACCGAATTGCATGTTATTACGTTGGGCATCGTGCGCTCGTTAGCTTAGCTTTTCTTTTATTTTGTTTTATTGGTCACTGAATCCGACAACATTTATTATTTGTATCCAATGCTCTTACTTCATTTAAAATTAATCACAAATGTGTCTGCGCATGCGCATTACCAACTGAAAATGGTGTTATCTGCAGATGTTTAGTTTTGTTTACATCTAATCTTTCTATTCACCCCAAATTCCTTCCTAACTAGAGTTTAGCTGACTCGAAACATGTTGAAAAGTGACGTCGTTAAAACATTCTCAATTTGGAAGTTGTTGTCCAAAGTTTTTCACGCATATCTAAATTTGCATTTCCTTTGCCCTTCTTTTCCCACTGATATGTCCGTGTGGGCCGTGAATCTTGATATGCGTGTGGGTGTCGTCAAGTAAAACGTAAAACGCCTTTGGTAAAATTAAATTATAAACACAATTTTTTTTTAAAATATATTAAAATTTACATAGCACTAAAAAATAAATAAAAAATGAAATTTCTTTGCTCATTTGCAGCTTTTTTATAACTCTAAAGGGAATGTGCGGCAGAGGTCACATTTGAGTCCAACCAGAAATGGCAGGACAGGTGTTTGGCGAATTAACCAGGTGAGCAGGTGCTGCTTGCATTCTAATTTATTTATTTCAATTTATTGCTCGAGATAATACGCATTACACAATTCAATTTGAAAAAAATAAATAAATTCAAATCTGTAATTAACGATACGAGCGCCGCCGTGGCTGCAAATTGAACTAATCTATAAACAACATCTAAACTTTTTAAATTTTTATTTTTATTTTTGACACTTCAAATTTATTTTGCTGTTATTCAGAAAGAATTTGAAATTTAGATTTATTTTTTAAGATTTAGTGTTTTAATTTTTATTTTTAAAAATTTTTTTAATTGTATTTTTAACTTTTTTAATTTTTTAATCTTGCAAGCGATTAAACGTGTGTGGTAGAACGAAGTGGGTTGTTTGTGCACTTATTTGTGCGTGGGTCGAGCATCAGTTTGGACAGGTGACTCCAATGGCCAGGTGAAGGCAAATAAATTCGAGACAAGTGGGTGGAATGGAACGTACGTAGGCGGCGAGTGAGTTGCTCGCGTGGGAGCTGGGAAGATGTGATTTCTCTCTTTCTCTCGGTCGTTTTCTTGTGCTCCGTTGACTCGCAACTTGTATTAACCGTCTCGATTTTCCGCTTTACCAGGGATTTGAATCTCTTATGGAATGTCTTCATACATAAAAGCGATTACGTAGAGGCGGAAATGTTACCTGGCCTTTTTTACAAACTTGGCTTGTTTCCATCGAAATCTCAAAGTAAGTTGAAACTCGAAAATATAAATATCAATTATTTTGTTTTTATTTATTTATAAAAATCATTTATTTATCTATTTATTTATTTATGTATTTGAATTTATTTATTTATTTTAGTTCACGAAATGTTACATTGTGCGAGCGATTGCTCCGATAGATGTTCAGCGAATTGTTTATCGTTTGGAGAATTTTGCGTTTTTTCTTCCGAATTGAAAAATTGCTACGAAAATCAGTAAATGATTACTTATATCTTTACGTTTAACGTTCTTATATTTATTTTCGGGTATTAAAAACGGCTTTTTTTATTTTTTAAATTTAGAACTCCTCGACCTACACCTCTATCTAAAATAAGTGATCAAAATGGCACCAGAGGGAAACTCTCGAGTAGAGAAACAAGTATATACCGTAATTAGAATTTTTTCATATATTTACGTGCTTTTTGTATAATCAATTTTGTTTTCCACTTAGAATCAAATTTGAAATATGAAGTATTTTTAGGCGGTTCGTGCAACCCAACAACCTGGAGACAAAATATAGCAATTCCTCTTCTTAAAAAATGGAGAATTACATATTATAATCCAGTAAAATAATAATTCCATTTTTACGTCGATAAATAATTTAACATATTGTTTGATTTTTAAAGCAAGTTGGACACTGGAAACCGGAGTTAATCGAATTAGAAAATCAAGCAAAAGAAAATGCAGAAGTCTTATTTTTCGTTATTGACAACCAAACAAGATCAGTGGCATCGGTCATTGAAGCTGCTCACATCGCCGGTATTCATATTCACAACCAAAGCGGTTGATTTATATAAAAAATATAATGTATTCGCATCTAAAAATGGGATTTTTGCACCGCAAAAGGCATTTTTCTGTCCAAGAAAGTCCAGTTTTCATGCACTGATTTTTTTTCTGCCTATAAAGTGCGTTTATGTCCTGAGAAAGCATTCTTATGTGTATAAACCGCATTTTTGAGCCTAAAACTTGCATTTTCTGCATAAAACTAACTTGAGTTTATGCTCCTAAATTGCATTTTTCTTGCTTTATGCAGCTTATGCACCATATCACAAAAAAAATTTCAAATTTAGTTTATATAGTTGTTTAATTCTAATAGGTTGCCAAAGAAAGCTTATTTTGGTCGTAAAAGAATTCCAGTGTCCAGGCCAGATGATTTTAGGAGAACCGTTATCAGAAAAGTGAATATTTAAATATTTACATTTTTTCAAAATAAACAAATCCAAATAATGTGTACATATATAGGGAATTCCAGGATTTGTGTCATGGCCAGGCAATACTGCAAGACGTGGTCGAAAGGCAGGGCATCCCTGTTTTCGATGATATCCACAAAGCCTTGGAGTGCACTGCACGACTTCTACGGGAGGGGCTGTGGCCACAAGACCTTACTTTAAAGGACAACGTGCAACCTGTTTGCAAGGCCCACGTTCAGCTCGGAGACAAACTCATGTAGATATTATGCGTTTAACCTAATATAGCCGGCTGTCATTTCTAAATAAATAATTTATTTCTATGTTTTAGAAAGGTTTACGAAGCTTTTAACGCATTGGATACGAATAATTCTGGATTGTTGGGGTTAAATGATGTAAGCGAGTCCGTGACTAACGCGAAATGTATTTAATTATTTTTTTATTTTTTTAATTGTTAATTTTTAATTTTTAATTTTGATTAGGTTAAAATGGCATTCCGTATTTTAACAAATTATGATTTAACTTCGGATGACCTTGAAGCCATAATTCGAACAAAACTAAGTAATTCAAAGGATGATAACAACAAAGGAGACGAGATCACTGTGACGTTCGATCAATTTTGTTGCATCGTATCAGAGTTTAAAAACAAAGTGAATTTACAAATTTTAATTTTTTGTTTTAAATTGATTTATTTTTAAAACAATATTTCTTGACTATAGAGATCAAACGGACGTTGTATTTTGAAATCTATTATACTTAAAACTGCCAATGTATTGAATTTTTTGATTTTACCGCTTCTTAAAGTTATAGGTAAGTTAAATTTGATAAATAGCCCTACTTTTGGCAATAATTATAATTGATTATAGAGTGGATTGTGCCTCGGAGGAGGACGCGACTCGCGAGCCATCAACATGATGTATATCTTGGCGGGAGTTGCGACACTGCAAGTTGGAGGGAGGACATAGCGATTCCAATTCTACGGAAAACCGGATTGACGTTCTTCAATCCTCAAACAAATTATTGGAGCGGAAATCGACTCACGCCGATCGAAGCAACGGCTATTGACAATTGCCGCGTTTTGCTCTTCGTTATTACAAATACGTGCCGTTCTCTCTCCACAATGGCAATTGTAAAATAACAATTTTACTTTTTTAATTTTTACTTTTATTACATATTTTTCCCTCCATTTTTCTTAGGCTGCTCATTATATCGGCTTAAATTGCAAAGTCGTTCTCTGCATTCAGTATTTACAAGATAACTGCATCATAAATCTCGACCGGGTACGAAAAACGCATCTTTTATTAATAAACAATACGAAATTAATTAATTTTTATCTCGCAGTTATCGGCCGGATCCGTAAAGGACTACAACCGAGGCCGTGCATATTTGTCAGACTTAGCTAACAGAGCCAATATTCCAGTGTTCGATGAAATTGATGAAGCAGTACAATGTGTAGTGGAAAAATGCAAACTAAACACTTAATTGTCTATTGACCATGACCCCAAAAAAGGGACCATTTTTGTTTTTTCCACTTTCAGCACAAAATCGCAGCATGGTTTTACGGTTTTAACACATATCTTTGCTTTACACACTGGTGCAGCTTCCAACACCGACCCTACCAATGTATAACAACAAAACTATACAAATATTCAACGACAGAAAGCATTTAGAAATTCTTTGTTGTTGAACAGATTGAATTTATAAACTTGTGCTCCAATAAACCACCAAGGGATTAAACAATTTGATACTATTTAAGAACAAAACTGATTTCACCCAATCACCGTCAATAATATTTTATTAACAACTGTTACATACGAAAAATCGTCATTATTCAGTTTTACTAGCTTCCGCAGCCAATTTCTTGAGATACGAAGCCTTCTTAAGATTAATCCGATTCTTCCGCTCTGCCAGCGACATCTTCGCACGATTCCATCTTTAAAAAAACGAAATAATTTAATTAAAAAAAATCCAAAACATAAATAAACGAAAATTACCTCTTCTTAACCATCTTGCTACGGTCTTTCGCAACTGGCTTATGGTCCGGTGCAGCACGAATAGCCTTGTGAGCGTTCTTGTATATATTCTCTATCTGCAAATCCATTCGGTTAAGTTTGGCTCGTGGATCGAATAACAATACGTACTTCATCGGCTTGAATTCCCACTTTAATATAGCGCGAAAACTGTCTCTTGTAAGCGCCATCGTCCTCTTCCATCAAGTGTTTCATATAATCGGCGACGTGCTGTCCAAATATGTGTTTGCGATGAACATCAGCATGGAAGTCCTTGCTCTCGCTGTTGTACCCGGGGAATCTCTTATTGCTGTTTTATGAAAATAATTTTTTTTTTAAATTAGCTTTTTTGACATTTTCAAAGAAAATTAAATATTACCTGTGTGGTATGTCGATCCCACCATCAACCGCGCCCTTCATGGCACCAAAAACGCGTGCTCCGGTGGTGGTACGAGCGAGACCAACGTCCAAGTAGGCGCGGAAAGCACCGGGTTTGCCGTCGATGTCTTCTACATTGTATTCTTCGCCGGTGGCTTCCTCGCAACCCAAGTAGATTTTGTCGAGTTTCAGCTTCTTCAAGAGCTGTTTTAAGTGAGTGATAAATTAGACCAATCGCGGATTACATCAAAATGGGTGGCTTACTCGTCGGGCCAGCAGCAGACCAGTGCAATAAGCAGCAGCATAGTTAGTCAAACCAACTTTAACGCCATATCGAGGTAGTTCGTGCGCGTAGGCAGCACAAACGACAACATCGCCCTCGATTCTAGCGTAAGCAACCTTTTGTATAAAAATATCGCAATTAAAACGAGAAAATAGTATTTTTTTAAAACAAACAAATTATTTTACCTGGCAAATAATGTCAGTATTGGTAGTGCGAACGATCATGCGATACTTCGGAGTGTTATACTTGTTTTTATCCTGAACTACTAAACGTTTACGCGCAAAGTAATCAGTTTTTCCCTCTGAAATTTTTACAATATTGGGTTAATTAAGAGAAATAAATCGGAATCATAACTTAAAGTTTACCTCGCCTCCTCTTGAATTTAACTTGAAATCGTTTAAAGTACGATTTGTTTTTAATAACTTTCACGAAACCCTGTAAAAGAGAAGAAATAAATTAGTAAGAATAAGTTGGTTTTAACTTTGTGGCCGCCATTGATGCGGCATTCAGTCGTGGCTGAGATATATCTAGTTTAATCTGCACACAGCATTCGACATCCGTACCTTTTTAACCTGTAAAAGAATTTATCACATCAATATTTATTAAAAATATGCTAGATTGGTATTATAGTGGCTTACCATTTTCGATTTTTAGGCGAAGACTACAGTCGACCCTTGGTCCGCAAGTCAACAGGCGAGCAACATGGACGTCCCCGGAAGTACCGGAAGTTTAAATTCTAAAGCACGTCATCGTCAGGGACCGGATGTAGTTTCGTCATATTTTCCGCATTCTCGCAGCAAAATTTTGGAAAAATTCGTATCTACTCAAAGTTTGTTAAAAATAATTTGATTTTATGATTGGTATTTATTAAATTCATTTAAGATTTATCAATAGTTTAATTTTGTTCAATCTTGACAAATTTTATTTGCTATTGTTTTTAAAATGTATTATTTGCCAATTGTTTTCTAAAACTATCAAGAAGATCTGGATAAAAATAAAGTAATTTTCAATATGATGATTTTTACTTTTCAGGTCAAACTTCAAATTGAAGCGAACTAAGCCGATAAAATTTCAAAACGGAAATGGATTTCGGGAAATATTCGATGACGTCATGGCTTCTCTCATTTGCATAATAAATTCAAAGGGAAAGCTTCTCGCTGTTCGCCATTTTGGATAAAAATTTTTGGTTCACACCATCGAACCATCCATTAAAATCTGCCGCCATCCGACTTTAAGTTTAAGTCAAAACAAGTCAATTACTTTCTTGTAACATCACCCAATCGAACGGACCGAGGTAAGTTGCTATTATTAAAGTAAAAACCTTTAAAAAGACAATAGAAAAAACGGACATCTTCCCAACAGTCAACCTGCCGTTGCGAATTTGACTTGTTATGAACAAAGCGTCGTTGAAATATTTGAAAAACAACACCATTCAACATACATATTTTTTGGTAAATTTTTAGCTTGACTTATCAAAAAAATTAAGCAAAAAAAAAAGCCATCCTCAAAGCACACGCATCCTTTGCAAAAACAAAAACAAAAAATACAACGGTAAATTGTTTCGAAAAATTCGTTTCGTGATCAGGTTCTTTTGTAAGTAAAACTTGGGTTTATTTTAGGCCTTAAAAGTGTAATTTTGTATTCCCTTGTGTGGGGTTAACTACTATTAGCGGCATTGTTGGGGATTATAGTAAATTACGGCTCCATATTCGTGTTTTTTGTTGTTGCGAATTTGACGTCGGATTTCGGTTGTTCGTCGCTTGAAAGTCTTACAACGCCATGAGTCAGTTCTGATCGGTTCCAGTAGGGTTAAATACCAAAATCACTACCTGTAACCTCATTTTTATACATCGTTCTACCTAAATTACGCTACAGTTCGTTCAAATCGAAACAACGAGTAGTTTAATGCGCTTGAAACAGGTAGAAATCACAGGTTTTCAAATGACTCATTTTAGGGTTAATGGAATGGGTTTTATTTTAATCTTCATCTTTTAACTTTTAATCTATTAGTGCTGAAATCAATGCAGGTCAATAACTCAATTTAATATTAAACCAGATTTTATTTTACTTTATTTATTTCTTAATTTTTTTTATTGAAATTTTTTGATTTTTGATAAAATAAAATATTTGTAGTTTATTTATTTCACACATTGACTTCATTTTTGGTGTTTTTGTTATTTTTTTTTAGTGAAAACGGGCCGTTCTCTGGGTACTGCGCAGCAAACAACTCAATGACTGCTCCTGGCCAGCATGTCCACATTTTCGGGGATAGCTTCAAAGGGGGAGAAAGGAAAGTCAAAGTTTTCTTCACTCGATATAAATAATTTATATAAAGGAAAGAGTATAGAAACCCCGAAAACATCGTGTAAGTATTTTGTAAAATAAAATCCGTTTTTAATCTGATTATTCAACTTTTTTTATTTTCTCTGGATTTATCTGTAGTACCTCAAAAACATGGCCTCCAAAGCCTTGGTAAAGTGGCGGGATTTCGCCGTATGCCACCACCAGCTAATCTGCCCAGTTTGAAAAGTGAAAACAGTGGTAACGATCCTAATATAAGTTTGGTTCCTAGCGGTGGATCAGGATGGGGTACTTCAAGCAAAGACAAAGCGAAATCAACCGAAGAAAGCAATCAGCAACAGTCACAACAGTCATTACCATCATCTTTACAATCGCAGGCGCCGACAACACAGAAGGTTTTTATTTATTTTATTTTATTCATTTTATTTCAATTTATTTTATTTTATTTTTGAAATTAATAGCAGCAACCTCAAACAGCAACAGCAACAGCAACAAACACAATAGCAAATGCGAATGCGACTGCACCCGCAAGTGCAAATGCGAATGTGAATGCAAATGCAAATACAAATGTAAATGCAGGAGCCGGAGCAGCAGGGAAGTCATGGAGCAGCGTCACTTCAAGCCACGTGGATGGTGGTCAAGGACCCAGCTTCTTGGGCCATCAGTCGCCATTTTTTCATCAGGAATTCCCCAAGTTAGCTGGTGGCGATGTTCCAACAGACGACAGCCAGAAGTCCAACACAGATTTTCAATATGGACCAGGACCAAGTCTACGTCCTCAAAGTATTTTTTATTTTTTTATTTTTATTTTTTTTTTTATTTTATTTATTTATTTTAAATTTTGAACTTTACAGACGAAGGAACTTGGAGCCAGGGAGGCGGAAGGGGTATCACGCAACAGCAGCAGCCGCCGCCGCCTTCAGGTTCAAACCAGCCGCTATCTGGTGGGACGATTACCACTCCCAGTGTCAATGGTCAGCAAACGCCACAACCGAACGAAGCACAGTCTCGTCCCACACCCCCCTTGGGCCAGCAGGGAGCTACACAGCTGCCCGGGGCCCAGGCCGGCCCTGGTGGACCAATCTCCGGGCCAAGTCCAGGTCAAATAATGAGTGGTCCAATGATGTCGGGTGTGCCTGGCTCACATCAGTTCAGAGGAATGATTCCTTATGTAAAATCACGTGACATTGTTGCTGATTTTTAAATATAAAAGTGAATTGAATTTTTCGGTTCGTTTTAGATGTATCAAAGGAATTTCCACAGTGGCTTTCCGCCAAATTATTCAGGCATTCAAGGGCCTCCACCGAGGCCTCCTTATCCGTATCCTGAAGGGAGGTGAGTTTTGTCTCGAGGGTTTATTTTTAATGTTTTCGTTCGGATTTGCGGTGCTAAATTAACAGTGATGTTTTTACTCGCTATTTTTAGGTATAGACCTCAATTACGTCAAGTTGATGACGAGAATTATCAGCGGCCTCAAGCCATAATAACGGAAGCGGAATTGAAGGAGTTTGAAATTTCCACCGATTCACCGCACGAAGAGTGGGCGACGGTGAAAGAAGACGTGGATTATAAGTACGGCGATGGGAAAACGGGCTTGAAGTTGGTTATTAATCGAGGTGTTATTGCAGTGCCAAGCTTGTGTTCAGCGATGAAGAAGACACTTCGCCTCCACCGCCTCAAAAGAAGGAATTTAGGGATGACGACGCGGAGAGCCAACGCCGCAATCACGAACCGGCTAAAGTCGATCGAGAAAGAACCAGAAGCGAGCGGTCGAGGGAAGAAAACAGTAACGATGTCGAAAGAGAAGGAGAAGGCTTCGAGAGATCGAGGGAGACCGATGCAGCTGGCCGTAAAACTTGGAATGATACTCAGCGACAGCCGGCTGCGAATGCCCAGCCACAGCGCGGTCAAGCAGCAACGAACCCTGAAAATCAGCAACGACAATGGCAACAGCAGCAGCAGCAACACGTTCAATCTTTTGATTTTCGTGGTCCTCTGCCTGGGCCATATCCGCCATCTCATTTGAGAATTGCTCCGAATCAGCAGGTTGTAATAAAAATTGGTGTTTACGATGCGGATCGTGTTTAATTTGTTTTTTTTATTATTTGTTTTGATCAGGCTTCATATTCCCAAAATCGATCTCAAATAGCCGATATTGACGAGGATGAATTCTGGCGTCAGCGGCAGAAACAGAAGTCGAACGAAATCAATTTAGCCGTGGAACGCGCGCGACTGAGGCGCGAAGAGGAGGAGAAAAAATATGAACAAAGCAAAGTGGCCGCTAGTGAGAAATTGAAAGCTTTGAATGAGAAAATAGCGAATGCAGCGAACGCAAAGGCCGCGGCTGAGGAAAAGGATAAGAAGGAAGTCGTTCCCGTCGTCCCGGTTGGTCCCGTCGGTCCTGTCGGTCCTGTCGTCGTGGAGGTTGAAGTGGAGAAGAGTCGTTCACGCACGAGCAGCGAAAGTCGGGAGGAGAAACCGCCCAGCCGGGATGGGCAAGAACGGGAGAGGGAACGTCTGAGAGTCGAGCGGGAAAGAGAATCGTACAAGAATCAGTCTTTCCAAGTTAGTGTTTTGAATTTCGGAATTTTTAAATTTTCTTTTAAATTTTTTAAATTTGATTTTATAGAGTGCGAGTGGTCAGTATTTTTCTCGACAATTCCAACAACAGTTACCGCCACGCTTTCTGAAGCAGCAGCAGCAACAACAGCAACAACAACAGGAAATGTTGCGCCAACAACAACAACAACAACAGCAGCAGCAGCAGCAACAGTTTCACAGGCAGCAAGTGACGACAGCTCAAACCACAGTGGCTGCCTCTACCACAGTATCGGGGAAAGGGCCACCGATCGGAGGACAACCTCCACCTTTAGGAATAAATTTCGATCCCAGGTGGGGCAATATGCCGCCGCCGCCACCACCGCCTCAGTACATCGGACAAATGCAAGCGCAGTATCCAGACATGTGGCGAAGAGGCCCGCCAAATTATTACGAACAAGGCTCGGAGTTTGCCCGGGCGTATGATCAAAGGCAAGTTGAATTCGATCGGGCGAAGGAGAGCAAGGAGGATCTGAGAGCTTACGAGGCAGCACATTCCTCCGATTATGAGAAACGGTAATTTTAGTTGATTTTTTTTGATGTTTTGATGTTTTATGTCGGATGTTTCAGGGAGTTTGAAAGCCGCGACTACCGATACGCCGATCGTAGTAAATATGAGGTAATAAGAGGGTCAAGAGAGGATTTGTCTCGGTCGAAGGACTACGATCAGAGGCAATCTGTACGGAAATTGATTCGAGTGGTGAAGAAATTGAAATTGAAATAATTTTTTGTTTTTTGGTTTAGACCCCCGGACCTCACGATTCGTTCGATGATGTAGCTGAAGGTCGAAATTCTCGTAACGGGAAAGATAGGCCGCATCGGCCTGATAGTCGAGACAGTAGGGGGAGTAAAGAGAGTTTCAAAGAAGAGAGACCGGATGGACGTCGTCACGAAGAGAGGAACACTATTATTTTACTCGATCGCGAACGGAAAACCAGTTCTGGGAGTTCGACTCGAGATGACCGCGAACGTGACCGAGGGAGAGAGAGAAGCAGCGAACAACCCATTTGCTGGGGGGATACGCCCTACCCGAAGGAAACGCGGGAGCGATGTAAATTTTACGATATAATTAAGAGATTTTGTGAATTTAAAGATGTTTATTTTATTTCGAAGGGCGAAGTCATCCGCCACCCATTCCGCCTCAGCAACAAATTGACATTGGAAACAAAAAGACGCTTACGCCTTTGCGGCGTTCCACGTCGTCCATGGCGTCGATGGCTGCATCTTCGAGTTTGTCGGAAAGAAAAACCGACCTGTCGAAAGACGTGAAACCGGAGAAAATTCTTCTTGCGGATAAAAAATTCGACAAGGAAGAGAGCAGCGAGAAGGACGCGAAGAAAGATGCACTCAAGCACACTGACAAGTTGCTGCAGAAGAGTCAGTCCCCACCCAAGGACAAAGAGAAGAAGAAAATCGAGATTGACAAGCAGCAGTCTCATTTGGACATGAAACCCGACCAGTCCAAAATCAGCGTGCCGGACGGCGACAAAAAGATGAATAGCGACATCGATTTGCGAGCGCGGGACGACAAATCGAGGGGAACCGGACCCAGGAGACGAGATGACGACCGGAACCGGCGGAGAGACGATCGCGGTACACCGAGGTCCCGTGGACGGGGAAAATTCGAAGCTGCGCGTGGACGGGGCCGCGGAAACTACCCGATGAATCTACGCGGTCGCTCGGAGTTCAGGAGACGCGGAGAACGCGGTCCGCGGTTCGGAAGACAGAAGGAAGGCGAATGGGGCGAGAGTGAAGGCTCGGACGTGGAGGAGAAACCCACGCGTTTGAGGTCCCGGGACGAGGACAGCGACATGTCTTTCGACGAAGTGTCGGCGTCTACGAACGAATCGATGCCGAGCGAGAAACAGCATTCCGACGCGATGAAGAGAGACGGAGTGAAGCACGCGGGCGGCCAAAGAAGCCAGAGGATGATGGAAAAGGAC
Source organism: Strigamia transsilvanica (assembly GCA_034701245.1). NCBI lineage: Eukaryota > Metazoa > Arthropoda > Chilopoda > Geophilomorpha > Linotaeniidae > Strigamia > Strigamia transsilvanica. The sequence continues at coordinate 28,972 of JAQIXU010000257.1, forward strand.
GAGAGGAAGGATCAGAACAAGAAGGAACATTCAGTTACCGAATCTCTGGTGATAGAAAATGATAAACTGAAGGCCGAGCTGAAAGGGAAGAACGGCGGCGGGTTTTCTCCGCGCGGGGAACCCTCGCGACGAGGGCGCGGCCGAGGATTCCGATCACGCGACGGGAATCGGAGAATAACCACGAGCAACTGCAACTACGGCCCTCCGCCGTCGAAGGCGGCTTTCGGTTCGGAGAAACAGGCGTTGAAGCCCGAGGATTTCGGACCGAAAAAGGAGGTCTACGAAGAACCGAAGAAAGAGAAGGAGGAGAAGGGAGAGATGAAGAACGAGGCGGCGAAGGAGATCAAGGATATATCGAATTTGAATAAATTCGATTCGGTGTCGCATCAGCAGAGGAAGAACAACAATCGGTTCGAGAAGATACCGCCGAGGTTTCAGCGAAATCGACGGTACGAGACGTACGAGCCTTTCCGCGGCGGAAGAGGAGGCAGAGGCGGCCGAGGTCGCGGTGGAAATTCGCGGGGTGGAAGTTCGAGCAAGCGACCGCAGCTGTCTAAGCAAAACTCTTCCGACAACATGGGCAACGAGGAGTGGGAGACCGCGTCCGAGAGCAGCGACTTCGCCGAGCGGCGCGAGAAGAAGGACTCGAGGGGCGACGCGAAGCCGGACCGCGAGATGAGGGAAAGACATTCCGGCGGAAAGAAGAGTTTTTCGAGTCAGCGGCCCGGAAACGATCACCAGAACCGGAGGTCCGATTTGGGGGGTGATCGACGGGGCAGGAGGGATGCGCCCACCAAGGAAAATATGGATAAGCGAGGGGGTCCGCGAAGTGGGAATCCGAATTACGGCGCGAATCGAAATAACCGATCAAATCAACCCGGGAAGAATATGAGGAATAATGAAACTGTGCTGTATCGAGTGGATGAAATAAAATTGAACGATGTGTCCAGTGTTCAACAGGCGCTGACGGAAATATCTACAAGGTTGGGATTCGTACGTTAATCACTGGATGGTTAGGCTTGCTAAAATTTCCTGTTGCTTTTAGGGAGTTTTCGCAAGTTTTGTACGCTTTTTTTTTTCTTTTTTGTATAAATTTGTACATTTTGATATTTGCTGATTGGAGTAACATGCACACTGAATATTTGAATTATGATTTCTATTATATGCTGAATGTTTGGTGTTTATTTAAAATTTATTAAAAGAATAAATTGCAAACTTTCTGTGTTTGAATCAAATGTTTTTATCCAAAGTTTAAATTAATAAATAAAATTTTAAACTTGTCGTGTAAATATCAATGTGCATGCTTTATTATTGAATTTTTATGTAAAAGAAAAAAAAATTTTAATTTTTCGATTGGCATAATAAAATGTTGAATTGTGGTTTTTTATTTTTTTTAAAATATTTTTTTTTTTCAATGTTTGATTTTTTTTACTAATATTTGCTTTTTGTTGCTTAGAAAAGTGAATGGTAAGAAGCCGCCTGAAGTCGCCGATATTGCAAAACTTGCTAAAGTTGACAAAGACAAGAACAATGCTTTAGATGGAATCGATTTGAATAATTATGCTAGTAAGTTTTAACTTTATTTTAATATTTGGACTTGAAATTAAAAAAAAAAAAATTCTACGAACTGTGATGTATGTAAATATAATCTGTCAATCCATTGATCAAATGAAATGAAAAGTTTTTGTATAAATCTGAGTTCATTGATTTATTTATTTTATTTTTTTGTATGAAAATATTTGAGAAATTCTATTTAACTGGAAAAATTGTTGGTGGTAATCGTCTGAAAATGTGTTTTTCTTCTACATGCAAAGGTGTGGTAATAGTGGATGACCAGCCTGAAGTGTCTGTCGACGATCCCGCGTACATCTTTGAAACTAATGATGGATTCCAAGAGGTGATGTCAAAAAAGGCGCAAAAGGAGAGGCAGAAAGCGATGATCGAAGCTGAAATTAAGAAGCAAAATCAAACGAGAAAAGAGGTGAATAGAACGAAGCGCATGTCTGAGTTTTGAACTATTTGCTTTAGCTTTTCTCCTTATTTTTCTTTTTTTCTCTCTCCTCTCAATCAAAAAAAAAATTAGGACAAAAGCAAAAGCAAAAATAACCGTTCTGAACGAGCACGTCCTAGTAAATTGCCTCCGCGTCTCGCTAAGCAGAGGGAGAACAACCGGTTGAATCAGGCCAAATCGAGTCCACCTCAGATCACCAGTTCAGAGAGCATAACGGATGTTAACAGCAACACGAAAGCGGTTGTGTCATCCGCCACTACTAAAGGTAATTAATTGATTTGATAATTTAATCTAATTTCATTTAATTCTTGAAATATTATTGCAGAAACCACACCGGCACCGCCACCGATCGTCAATGCTTGGGATAAGCCGATTACATCGACCTTAAGAACGCAGTCACCGTCCAATGCGCATTTAACGGAGGTGTCTGCGATCAATTCCAAGTCGAGTAGTTTTGATCGGAGCGAAAATCATGACAGCGGAATCGAAATTAGCGACCAACCGCCTTCTACTACTTCATCTCAGAGAAGCTCGCCTAGTAACGATTGCAAATTATTCGCTAAGGGGTCACCGGGTGCCGCAATACCCGAAACTTGCGCTGCGGTATTTAAATTACGAATTTATTTAGTTATTTTAATTAAATTAAAGTCTTTTTTTGTTTTTTTAGGCGATTGATCAGACTTGCGACGTGAAATCTTCAGTTTCTCCAGTTACAACAATTGCGTTTGAGAATAAGAATCTTAAAATGGAAACGTCAACAATAGGGAAAACGAAATTTGTCACGCAGCCAGTGCCTCAACGACCGGATACAAAGGTAGTTTCAGGTTCTAGGTTTTGTTGATTGATTGATTGTAAAAATTAATTTGTTTTTCTCCAGATTCGACTAAGTGAAGTGGAGTGTTCAAAAACGAAAGATAATAAAAGTTGTGAAAAAGAATCCGAGATACGCACTGGTTCGATTGTATTAGACGACACGATTTCTTCCTCATATCATAAAGTATTAAATTTTGAATCTAGATTATTATTTTTATAAATACTAATTTATTTATTTATTTATTTTAAATTTTAGACCGAAGTAGTAAACGAAATAAAATTGGATTTTTCTTTTGATTCGGAGCTGTCGCATTTAAGCGAGGAAAAAGCGGCCATTTCAAGAGCAGTCACCAAACCTGTTTCTATGCCGCGCCCAATACAAATGCAGCCTCAATCAACGGTCGTGTTCCAATCACCCATCTCACCGTCAGCTGCTGAACTGAACTTAAAAATCGCGTCAGTGAAAAAGGTTAAAAATTTTTATCAAAAACATTTCCACTTGTCAGAGTATCTAAGATTGGCGAAATTCGTTGTAGGTTTGGGAGAGTGCCATGCCAACAGTTATGGAGCACCCAGCAGGGTCCGTGTCCGAAGAACACACAAACTTGACCACTGCCAACACGGGTGCTTTTACCACATTCACGTCGACAGTCGATCAGTCGCCAGGTTCATATACAGCGAGCGGGGACACGAGTACGGAAAAGTACAGCGGAAGTGTGGAATCCAGCGCCGTCGTTTCACCCGCCGTGGTGGAAAGCAGTTCGACGGAGTCTTTGCCGTCGTCGGAGCTGACCTTCAAGTCGGGTTCCCCGATGCCACCGAGTGTGAGCACCGGCTTATCGTACACATCGATTTCATCCTACTCCACCTCGACGACCATCACCCCCATTGCGAACCTGGTGTCGAAACCGATCGAACAGAGCAACGTGTGCAAAGTGAAGCCGCAGCAACAGTCGCTCTCGACGCAGCCGCCCATGAGCCCCGTCTCGCACGCCGCTTCCGTGAATAACTTCCACGGGCTCAACAACGGGGCGAACAACCAAATCGGGGGTCTCTCCAACTTGGCCACTTCGACCGCGGTTCTCTTCAATAACACGCAACAAGTAATTTGGACGAGATTTTAAATATTTATTTTGGTTTTAATCAATTTTGCCAATTCCAGTCTGGACTGTATCAAACGTTTCCTGTTGACGGCGCACCCGTTATAGGCCAACAACCGCGGGCACCGCAGTTTTCTCAGCCGCCTGCCTACCCGCCTGCTTACAGCTTGTCGCAGCCACAGGGGTTGGGGCAACCGCAGTTGTCCAATACCTATAATCAACAAAACATGTTCATGCAGACGCCACCGCCTCCCCCGGTGCAGTCTGCCGCAGATCTGTACCAGCCGAACCAATATCGGATCCAATCGCCTTACGCCCAATCACACATAACCAACAGCCAAAACACCGTCCTTCTGCCCTCGAATTCGGGCCTAATGGCAGCCAACATGAAGTCGGCGCAGTCGTCCAATTTCGGCACCATCGGCACGAAAACGTCGGGTCAACTCAACCCGTACGGCCAGACTGGCATCTCCACGTCGTCGCTGCAACCATCGGCGCTCTTCATCCAATACGATCCCAATCAGATGTTGAACCAGCAGAACTTGTCGTCGCAAATACTCAACTCGCAACTTGTCCAGCGATCCGCACCCGTCACCATGTCGTCGTTGGGGCTGCAGTCGGTGCAGCCGCCGACCACCTTCTACTCGTCGTCGAACCAGCAGACGGCGGCCTACTACCAACCCAACGCCGGCTCGCCCATGCAGGCCCAGATGCAGCCGGCGCAGTTCGGCCTGCAGAGCTACGGCTCCCAGAACCAGGTGAGCATGATGCCGCCGAATCCGGCGGGCATTTCGCCGTTCAGAGGCCCGAACCCGCACCCGTTCAAGGCGCAGCATCAACAGGCCGGGGCCGAATTGAGTCCCATCAGAAGTCACTCGAGGTCCCCGAATTTGGATTGCAGCAATCTGATCTTCTCCACGTCGAATCTGATGAGCGCGGGCGGCGGAAACAACCTCCACCAACAACTGTCGAGTCCGAGCGGGCCGAAACTGAGTCCGGTGAACCTGAAAAACGCCTCGAAACCCGTGGTGCCTTCGTCGCAGTTCTCTAGTCAGGCCATGCAGACGACGGGCGGCTACATGCATAAGCAGCACCACTACGGTCAACACCAGTACGCGCAGCAGCAGTTCGGCAACGCCGGCGCCACCTACCCGCCGCCGAACCACAATCCCGCAGTTATACGACCCCAGCATATGATCTTGGCGAACAACGTGGTGCGGCACACCCCGCCGCAGATGACGCATCACCACCACCATCAGCAGCACGTTGTGAGTCACAGCATCAGGTTCCCGGCGCCGATCCAGCGACCCGGCAACCACGTGATCGTCCCGCAACCGCAACCGCAGCAGCAACAGGTGCCGCCGCCACCGAGGAGCAACTTGAGGTCGCAAGTGGTGCAGCAGAAGAGCTCGCAGCTGTCGTCGGCCCAGCAAGCGAAATTGAGAGCCGAAGCGTTGCAGCAGACGCAGAAGTTCTTCAATAGCCAGTCGGCACCCGGGATCGCGGGCGCGCTGGCCATCCCGGTGCAGAAAACGGCGTTGAACGCGAGTCCGGTGTTGTTGGAGATGGCGAGCGCGGTTGTCGAGGTGGCGTCAGTGGCTGTGCCGGTGGCGGCGACCACGGGCCCGGACGAGCCGTTGGTTGTTGCGGAGGAGAAGGAGATGCAACCGGAACAAATGGAGGAGTCTGTGGTGATGGCACCGGTCGAAGTTGGTGGAGATGGAGAAAATGCGGCGGAGAAATAACGAGATAATTTCACCGGAATTTGTGGTGTTGGTCGATTGGTTTCTGTAAACGGTGTTATATGCAGAGAATTCACGTTGTTAGTGGGGTTTGATTTCATTTATTTTCTTTAAATTTTGGTTTTGCTTCGTTTTATTTGGTTTTTGTTTTTTGAAATTATTTTTGTAGATTTTTTTTTTATTATGTTTTATAGTCGGTTTTTTTTTGTTTTTTTGTTTTTTTTTGTTTTGCGCAGTGAGTGGAACGTTTAAACTGCAATTGGATTTGATGGGATTTTCAAGTGCTACGATGATTGATGGATGATGTAACTTATTTTTTTTTGTCTTATCCCCACAGAATGGAAGCATGAACTGGAAAATTGGTTGATAAAATGTGATGTCACTGCAGTTTGTGTGGTTTTGTTTTTTTCTCCTTTTATTATTATTATTTTTAATTATTAATGATTATTATTACTATTATTATTATTTTTGTTTTTGTAGTTTATAGCATTTTTTAATTTTCTGTCCTTCAACACCAATGGATATGCCGAAATCAACTATTTACTTGCTGTGTGGATTAAAAAAAAAAAATAGAAAAATTCAAAAATTTGTTGTAAATTTTTGTCGTTGAGAATTTTAATTTTTATTATTATTATTTAATTTTTTAATTTTTTCTTTTGTATTTTTTTTTTTAAATTTCTTTTTGGGGATGAAAGATGGTGAACTGTTGCATACACCCGTGGGATTGGTGACGTTATCTTTTTGCGGGATAATGATATTTTACTTAAACGTGAGAAAGCTAGTAAACAATGCGGCACGAAACTCGTGTTGGGAGCAAAGAGAATATACCGGACGGTATATTTAATTCTAGGTATTTAAACTTGAAAAATGTTTAAAAGTAAACTACTTTTTGTTTTTCTTTCCTTTATTTGTGATCTTGGAAATGAAATATGGTGGATTTTATGGTTAAAACAGCCTTGAAGTGTCTTACTTAAACAAAAATGCGATTTAGGTAACAAAAAATCAATGAAAACAAAAAAAAAAAAAAATAACCAAAAAATGGCTGCATTTTAGTATTTTCCTTCTCTTCGACCTTCCTCCTCCTATAAAGTAAGGTGCTCACTATATGCTTATTTTGGTAAGAAAAAAACGCTGTGGTTAATTAATTCTCTAAATATATAGATTTCCTAGTTGAGGGAAATTTTTCTTTCAAGAATACTTGACTTGAGGAAAGAAAAAATGGCGGATTCGTATTATCACTGTGTTACGAAGTGATCACTTAAGTTTGTCATCTGCCTTTTCCTGAACTGTGTTGGACTTACGCAGGAATTATTTAGCTTTCTTATTTTTTTAAATTTAATTTAAATTTTTATTTTTTCCGGGAGATTTAGTCCTTTTTCTTTTTTCTTTGTGTGTGCTAAGATGGCGGCCAATGTCGGGTAACATTTTTTTTTGTAAATGCGCATTGCTACAGTGTTTTTAGTTTTTGTTTTTATTTTATTTTGTTTTTTAATTTTAATTTTGAGTTAATGTTTTTTTTTTTTTTCTTTTGGGAGTAATATAAATGTAAATGACCGTTTTCTGCTGACTCCACTGTTGTATGTAGTTCTCTGTAGCTGCAATAAACACTGACCAATTACGTATATTTGAATTTTAAGTGTGGATTCTTGAAGGAAAATGATGAGAAAAGGGCAAAGTTTTAGGTAATTTTCATTAGTTTTGTTTGGTTTTTTTTTATTATTTAATTTCTGCTCATTTTTCTTCTTTTCTGTTTATCATTTGTGTACTAAGGAACAAGCTCAGTACAAATAATTTATTAATTTTTTTTAATTTTTTTGTTTGGTAGTCCTAAAATTGATCATGGCATTAAATATCTGGTTTTTTTATTTATAACTGACCATACAGCTTGTAAAAGTGCAGATAATTTTCATTATTTAATCGGCGGTCATTGGCGCTGAATTTATGCAGTTGGATGCGCACGACCTTGGATGTTTCGAGTTCATTTCCACTACGTGTCAAAGATCTATGAAACTAAAAGTTTTAAATGACAACGAATTATGGTTGCTGTCATCTGATCTCGTCCTATTGTACTCGTTGTCCTTGACTCAAATTATCATTAATAAAAAAAAACATAATAATTTTAACTGAACTCTATTTTTCGTCTAAAAATAAAAGGAAAAAAAAAATTTTCCTTGAAGATGTGAATAAAAATGCGTTGGGGTAAAGAAGATTCTCACCGCAGTTAATCCCGGGTCGATGACGTTGCAAGATGGCGGCAGGCGCAACGGGAAAATGGACTGGATTTAGTGATGAAGAATTGACTATGATACGGAGACTAGAACAAAATGGTTTGGAAATTTTGTATTAATTATTAAATATGAAGTATGACGTGTTGAAATGTGTTTTAGGTGAACACGAAGACGGTGCCGGTTTGAAAAGCGCATCTTTGAAACGAAGTAGAAGTAAGAAAAGACCTGCCCACCGTATTTCCAGCAATAACATTAACAGCCAAGCGAAATTGAATGTGAAGGATGCCGATCCGAATCAATTGCTGGCACCACCATCCCAGACACAAGCGCAAACGTCTCAACAAGCAACTCGGCTTAAAACGAATCAGGTCGGGTTAAATTTGAGCACTAGCCCGGTATGTTTACGAATTAACGAAGAGGGACGAGTTTTAGAAATGCTTGAAAATAATCACGACGAATTGAATTCAATGGACGGAATAAACTCGCAATCAAATGGCAGCGACGGGGAATTGGAAAAATATGTTTGGTAAGATGCGGAGGGCTTGACTTTTGTTGCAAAATTTTATTTATGCGGTGTTTTTATTGGAAGTAGCGATTTGTCGACGTTGGAAAAGTTCGAGCAACGGCAGAAAATGATGGAAGAACAAAATAGGCAACGGAGATCCCTACTTACGAAGGCTTTAGTGGAACGGTAATAATTTAGAAATATGAAAAAATGTTGAAGTTTAACATTTATGCAAAAACAGACGGAAAAAGACGCATGAGGAAACCGTTAAGCTAAGTCATATCCAACAGGAGTTAGCGAAATTAGATTCGCTCGTTAGTGCCGATGTGGCGATTTTAAGGAAACAAATTGAGCAATCGAGTGTGGAATTCAACGAATCGCAGTAAATTTGTTATTTGTTTTATGAAAATATCGATTTAATAGTTTAGATATTTTATTTTATGTAAGAAAACGGTATAAAAAAGCCGAAGAAGAATTTGTCGAAGCTAAACTCGAACTATTTAAACGAATGGAAAAGAAGGAACAATTAACCGAACATCTATGCACTATAATTGAACACAACGAAACTAGAAAAGCGCACAAATTAGCAGAATTGATGAAGGAACTCGAAATGGAGAGTTTAATTGAAGAATGCGAAAATGAAGGAATCGGCCCGGTAAATTTTAAAGAATTTTTATATTTACTCATCGACATCTATCTATTTATTTATTTATTTTACATTAGATGTTATCCCAATTATGTGCCTTAAACGAAATTTCTTACAATTCGTGCTCAACTATCAAGAATCCAAATTTAAATCGAAGTCTTCCGACAACTCCAGATGGGAAATCAGAATCACAAGGCGATAACTTAATGGCCGGAGATAGCGGATGTGATACGTTAAACGAATCTACCGAAAACGAGACCGCTACAAAACCGGAACCGGACAATTCTAAATCCGAATCATCGTGAATGCTGAATGTTTATATTTATCGGATAATTCAAGGTTAAGGAAATGATGTAATTGCGATTCTTTTATATTATTTACTTCTGATATATTGGTGTTGTGTGCATGTACAATGAACGGAATGATTAGATTTATTTGCTAGCTCTTTACTACTTATTTCATTTAATGGATAATGGTTTTTTAGCAGAAAAAAAATGCATTTTATTTTATATTATTAGTAAAAATCGTTATTTTTATAGTAAATTTTGTTTATACCGTTACTCGTTGTCCTTATTCCATACGGTTTATCTTCGATACAAGCGTATAAATACAGATTTTTAGGATGTAAAATAAATAATCATTCAATCACGTATAGCTGAATAAGTAACAAGAAAATATACAAATTGCGCCGAATTATTCCTTCAATAAGGAACATAAAAATCCTTGTTCAAGATTTGGGATCACTTCAAGGTCTTGGCCCAAACTAAACAAACAGAACAGTTAATAACGACTAAAATGTTTTTTGTTTTTTTAAAAAATACTCAACTCTTTAAATGCAAGAACAATTTCATCCACTTTAGTCGGATGGCAGCAAATTGCAAAACGTGATTCCTCCGCTGTGACTAACTTTGTTAGATATATCGGCGCAACACGTGCTAAATCATCAGAACTAACTTTCCAAACTTTATCTAGGAAACTCCTGTAACGATTTAAATACTCCGAATGATAATCAGCACTTAAAATTAAAATTAAATTACATTACTTAGTATAATTCAAATCAACTTTGCGGAAATACGACAACAGCGACTGCTGACACACATTCGGGATGGTACTCTCGCGAGAAATGATTTCAAACGCCAGACTACTGCGAGCAGAATCCAATAACGACTTGTCCCAAGTCTCCTTTCCAGTAATATAACTCTCCTGTAATTAAAAAAAGAAAAAAATTATTAAAATAGATTTTAACTCTTAATTTTTCAACATTTCTTTTTGGCTCACAAAAATCTTTTTCGCTTCTTTGTACGCGCTGGTCACGTGAGAACATTCGTACAAGTCAAGGTTCAACATTCCATTTTCTGGATGAACCGTCATACTAAAGCCATAAGCGAGTCCAAGACCTCTAATTTGTCTCCACATGGGTCCCTTAAAGAAATGTAAACAAAATAAATCGTCGCTGTAGTTCAAAAATGCTGAAATACACACTTCGACTTGCGTGAAGTATTGCAACAAAACCATAACTGCGGGTAGATCAGGATGTTCGTAATTCGTTATGCCCGGCACAGATTGTATCAAAAAAGACGATTCAACAGAACCTAGACCTGCAATTGCCTTTCGTCTAACGCATTCGTTGATGGGTAGAATAAATTCATGCCCACTTTTTACACACACTGAACACCTACGTAACAAAGACAAAATTTATTTAATTTTGTTTGAAAAACTAGAATAATTTAATTACTACTTTGTATGGTCAGGAACGGTGTTGTTTTCTTTCGGTGAAAATTTCAACCATGGTTCCTCGAGTTGCGTGATCTTAGATAAAGCATCAACATTGGCAGCCATGTAAATTGTGATTTTTTCAGGATCCGTAATTAAAGCACGTAAGGTATTCAAATCGTCGATCACTTCGTACGGAGCAGAATCAAGTTTCAGCAAAAGTAAGGACAAAAAGGTTTGTTGGCGTAGCACATTGCACGCGAAGCTGTTGCTGTCTGAAGATAAAAAATAAATAAAGAATTAACTAAACTGTAAATACACGTAAACATTGACTAAATACCCGTGTTGTAGCACATGTCCGTTAATACACATCTATTAATTGTTTCTCCCTGTCTTTTCAAACTGGAAATACTATTCAACATACTGTTTGCAATTATTTTAAGACGGTCGGGTTTAAATTGGGTAAAATATAGTAACTCGCGGAGCCACTGTACTCCTTTGCTGTATCGTTTCGTCTCTAACTGTACAAAACAAATGCCAAATATTCAACGAAATGTTATCTATTAAATATTTATTAAATGGTTATACCGTAAGACTAAGACTAAGAGTTTGCAAATATGTTCCGGACACGGGGATGCAACAAGACCGAAATGATGACGCGAAACCGACATCGACATCCGATCGAAAAACGTCTTCCATCATTTGTGCGATTATCAATTCGTGCGAAATCAAAACTGCAATCAAATTCAGTTAAATACTTCGCGCGTAAAAGTGTAAATGCACTTATAAATACCGCCGTCTCTGAGGATCGGTGATTCGAATATCAAGCCACAAAAAATGGGTAAATACAAGCGTAAATTGTACGAAAGCGATGACGTATTGAGAATGGCAGACAGCTGTGGGTAATGATAAATATATATAATTAATTACAAGTAAACATATAAAAATAAATGAAATTACATGAATAAAATTCGATTTGCAGTCGTCAAGAAGAAAACACACTGGAATTTTATCCAATGGAAAAATGTCATTAGCTCCCTTATTCGAATGATTTGAATATTGTTTTAATGAAATGTGTTTCACTTTATTCACATCCGGTACTGGAATACCATTAACCATGTCACTCGGAGGTGGCATCTAATAAAAATTTAATTTAAGCGAACAAATTTCAATAATTTTCATGGTTTTTAATCAATTTTTACTTCATTTTGTTTCGTAGCTCGCTGTAGCTCTTCTAATTTCGCTTTTAGTCCATCTTCACCTAAACTTTCTCTTTGCATCGCTATACGTTCCTCTTCTTTTTTTGACATCATTTGCATATGTTCAATGCTCGGTTTAACAATTGTCTGAAATAAAAGGTAAATATCAATATATTAAAAATAAAAGTTATTTAATTTTTATTTACCAAAACAAATTTTTTATCGACATAATACTCGGTGATGAGATCGAGCCAAAAGTTGGTAGATCTCTTCATTAAATCTTGGTATATAGCAATGAGATTGAGTGATTTATTTAACTGAAAAATAGAAATTGTGTCGTTTAAACAATGAAAATAAACAAATTTTCAAACGTACAGTTGTACTTTCGTCACCATACAAAAAATCCATAATCACTTGACTCGTTATAATCCCTTCTGGACACGACTCCATCTAATAAATAGAAATAAATTTTAGAAAAGTTTGTAACAAAATTCAACTTTTAAAAAAAATCTTACACCACGCAATGTTTTAATCGACTGGTTATGAAGAAGCGTTTGCAGACGTTTCAAATCAAACGGTCGTTTTCCTGTAGCAATTTCCTTCAAGGTAACCAATAACCTATAAAGATATTTTTAAAACAGTTTATTTTTTCTTCTTATACTTTTTTTGTCTAAATTTATTTTTATTTTTACTTTTCCTTAACTAGTTCCAATTTCGCTACGGGTACATCTTGAAACCAAAAATATACGCAAGCTTCCGCGTTATTAAGAGTGCTGTTCGACAACTAAAGTAAAATGTATTTATAATTTAAAATTAATAAAAGATACAATTTAATTTATACCCGACTACAGTAGGGCTCATCCTGTTCAACAAATTCTTTATGCAACGGTGCAATCGCAGTATCGCATAAATATTCACCCAGCATTTCTAAGGCTTCGAGTTTTTCTATTTCCTAAACCAAAAATAATATTAAAAAATTTTAAGATAAATTTTTAAAAAAAATTACTCTGCAGTGTGGTCCTCGCCACGCAACTACAACAATCCCATTAGTTTCCTCATCGCACGGAAATAAAACAGTTTGTTCGATAGTTTTGGGTAGATCCGGAACCGGGGTCTGCCATGGTCGAATAAATTTTGCTTTTTGTGGCTACAATTTAAAAAAAAAAAAATGAAAAAATGAAATCAATCACTTTAAAACCACAAACAACAATACCTTGCTTAAAATCTTCTCTTCAAATTTCAATATGACATCTAATATTTCATCAACATCGATCTGGCCAGCAATCGCCAAATTCAAATTTTCAGACCGATAAAAATCCGAGTGATACTTTTTAACCTTTACACAAATTTTTAAAAATACTTCGCACAAATCCTTTTAATTTCCCTATTTACTTTCTCGTTGTCAGTAGACTCGCGTAAATTCTTCATTATCCCGCCACTTTCGCACCTATAACCGGATGGTTCGGGGTAAATGGCTCGAATCATGCAGTTGTGAGCCACACAATCATCTACGTTTTCTCTGCCTTGCATTTCGCAATAAACAACACCCGCATCCTCTCCACCGCCGTTAACGTGGTGAACCTCAGTCGTGAAACCGGCATCCTACACAATTTTAAATAAAAATTACAAAAAGAAAGAAGAAAATCGAATAAATTCAAACTTACGCTTAAAATTGGAAATAAAATATGATCCAGATAAATTGGTAATAATTGTAGAAATCCTTCATATCCCGCTGTTGTCATAGTGTAGGATGTATGATCGACATCCGTCCATGCATTTGTTCCCGATGCGAGACATCTATTTGCAACTAAATCCAAAACACCCTGAAAATAAAAACAACAAAATTTCATTTGCAAATTGCGGTCAATCTATCTCATCATACTTTGAACGGATATAATTCACTGCCTAAGAAAACCAAGTGTTCGAGTGTATGCGGGAGGCCATCATCGTCGTGAGCTTCAGTGGCTGTATACAAAATATTTTTGTTTAATTTATAATTGAATGAATTTTTATATTTATTTTCATGTTTTTTAAATTTTTTAAATTCAAAACATTTTTTTAAATTTTTACCCAAGCAAAAGTTGCCGTGAACAAGAGGTCCTGGCACATCGGAATGAAAAACAGTTAATCCTGTCCTCTTAGACCGATATTTTGAAACTGGAATTACGCCTTCAGCTTGGACAGTTACAACTTTGTCAAAAAATTTTCCATATTTCTCATCAAAGTTACCAGAGACCGGCGCCATATTGGATTGATGACGTCACAACTCGCAACAACGGATCACAAGGTTGATAATTACTCGGGCTTACTCGCCATCTGGCGATTAAATTCAAAACCTCTGAAATTAGTAACGAGTGGGGAAAATATCATCGATGAACGAATATAATTAATCACAACGCACAATCAAGATTGTGTTTTAAGTTCAGCTTTACTCCGGCTTCACAACCTCTAATTAAATTTAATAAAAGAAAAGTCTTTTCCCAATAGAGTGTTTGCGCGCATCGATTTTATTCCCCAGTCTCCCAGATGCGCCAACCAATAGGAATGGAGCTCTGGCCCAGAATGACATCACTTCCCATTGCATGACAAATGGCTGCTTAGGCGTGTCGTCTTGCTGTCTGGATGCTCGAAGGGGGTTTGTAACCTGGTGAAACACCCAGAAATACTAGCCATGTTGTGCGTCTGATTTAATCTGCAACGGACCTATGGAGGACATGGAGGAATGGCCAAAGATGGAACCGCACAGCGTGGATTACGAATACGGTACTATAAATACTCATTAATATACCTGCACTTTATTAATAAGTCACAAGTGATTTGAAAATAACAACAACAACAAAAAAAGAGACAGTCCTAAACAAAAAAAAAAATTCAAAAAAGAAAAAAACTTACATTAATTGTCATATTCAATAATGTATTTAAATCAGCAGCTTTTTTGGTTTGCGCATGCGCAATAATTTATTTTTATGAATTAAGTTTCACTATAAACTAGCTAGCAAGCTCGTCTTATTAGTGAGTTTGCGCCACGACACAAAATTGTTATAAATTCGGCTGTTATAAACAGTTTTTAAGAAAAAAAAATTAATAAAGGGAAAAATCAATCACAAAAAAGTCCATTTCTTCATTTTAAAGCCATTGTTTACACCATTCAAAAAGATTTAGTCGAAATGACTTTTCGAATGCAGCTACTGCTACTGTTACCATAATGCATCAACTTTTAATTCCAGCTCTTGCGGTGCCAAGAACACACTTATTTTATTTTTATTTTTGTTTTGCGACGAGAAAATGCAAATCTTGCACACAGTCGCCGAGGAATAAGTGCGTGGAGGCAGTAAAGCAAGAATTGAGGGCGAGCTTTTGGTTTTTGCAGCCATCGGGGTGTCGTTTGGTCTTTTCGGTGTTGTGTTGGTTGAATGAACAAATGGCAACTGGTTGGTTCATGTGCGTGGGTGGCTATCAGGAATGTCCCACCCCATCTTTATGTTTACTGGCAACGGGAGACAGACAGGCGCCTAACACACCCCACAATCGACTTCCTACAACAACAAAAAATGGATCATTTCTATTTTTGTACTTTGTCCACAGCAAACTTTTGTTTCCTCGTGGTTTGGGAAGGAAGTTTGTTTGTTTTTCAATTTGACCCTTTGATTATAAGAAATCAATATGCAGCCTACTTGTCATGTAAAATCAATGGTGTTTTCAGCAGTGGATTATGCAGTCAATGCACTTTATTCACCAATGGCTCTAAGGTTGAATATAGATTTTACTTTTCTTCGCTGGCTGGAGTTGAAATTGTGTGTTAAGTTGATGCTCTGAGGGCTGAATTCGAGTGGGGGAATCGTTTAGAATCTTAAGTGGATATATATACATGCATTTTTCGGCTAAAAACGTTAAATGAGTACGTGTGGTGGTCACTAAATCATGTTGTGCTCCGTTGATTTGTTTGGGCTTAGAATTCACTTTGCAATTTCCGCACAATCGCAAATTAGGCCTAATAGAATTACAACTACATTGACGGATGGGCACTAGACGATTTAGGCCTAAAAATGACATTAGGATTTGTGGTCGAATTCGTCGATAGTGGATTTTCTCCATTTTTGCTTTTCAAGGGCAATAATTCGATGTGGGGACGAAGTTAATGGTGGCTTTCTCCCCATTCCGTGTCCGTAAATCATGCGTTGTTTCTTGTCTCTTCCGAAACAAAGCGGGGATGGGATTGGCCGCAGTCAGATACATACAGAGCGATACATCATTTTAACAGTTTTAACCCTCGGCCGCACTCCCAAAGCGCCATAAAAGATGAATAATTTACTTCATCGTGCAATTCACATTCTCCTCACACTCTTGTTTCTTTCAACTTGTCTGCAAAGTGACGGAAATGATGATAAGATGGAATGGAAACAACAACTTCTATAATGCGAAAGAAAAACCAATGGAAAAAT